>JAHWFP010031781.1:139952-152526 GCA_023313725.1 Lithobius niger
TATATATATATATATATATATATATATATATATATATATATATATATTATTTTATTTATATGTATGTGAATATATTTTTTATTAAGACAGTTTTTGGAGCCTTATGTAAGCTGTGTAATAGTCATCAGGGGTGGATTTAGCATGGTGCGGATGGTGTGCCCCCCCCCCCTCCTTCCGGCTTAAAAATATATAGATTTTTTGCAAAATTTGATTTTTTTTTCATCGTAATTCGCCTATTAACAGCCCTGGCAAAGCTATGCCCCGACCCCACAGATGCTTTTCGGTCAGAAATCGTGAAATAATCTAGTTGCAGCCCATGGGGGGGGGGGGGGAGCTGTAACTAGGTTATTTCACGATTTCTGGCCAAAAAGCATTCTAGATCGTAATTTTTCTGCTAGAAATTGACTAAAAGCTTACAACATTCAAGGATGTCAATCAATTAAGGGAATCGCCGAAGTTTGGTAGAGCACCCCCCTTAACTGAATTCTGGATCCGCCCCTGATGGTCATACAGAAGTCCATTAATGGGAGGGAAGAAAACCTGGGGAATTCAAACCACATAAAATCTTCGATCAGCTTGGGAATTGAAATAATGTCCAGAATAGGCCAGAATGTACTATGTTGGTGCTGAAGGAACCTAGTAGTCGCTGACACTACCGGGGACGAAACTGAGTGGTAGGGAATTGCCAGGGTCCCTTTTGACTCCCCGACCAGTTCAACTCCTTCAGGCAAATACGGTGAGCTCTGTCATTTATATAGTTTATATAATATTTCTAAATTTTGATAATTGTTAAATGAATTGTTCTAACGTATAAAATCCTTCATGGGCTACTTACAATCGATGTGCCTTTTTTTACTTTTGCAGAATACAGTGCAACGCGGGGCCATTCACTTAAACTTCGTCTGCCAACCTCGCACACAGATTGTAAAAAAATTTTTCTTTGCGTCACGTGTAATTGAAGCTTGGACCAATCTACCAAATGCTTTGGTTACTTCAACCTCTGTTAGTGGCTTTCGACACCATTTAGATGAACAACCACTTGCAAGGTTTCTTAAAAGAAACTATCTCAACTAGGAATTGCCCCACGGAGTGATTTTTTTTTAACATCTTTGTTTCTTTTTAATTTGCTTCATGCTTTTTTTTAAACGCTTAACATTTTAGGTTTCTCTGCCTGTCTTTTTAGCTATTATCTGTGTTTTTAGATTTTAATCTTGACATGTTTTTATTATTTAGCATAGGGTTGGTGTTAGTGGGCTATACCCCTTCCAATTACCTTACCACATTTTTGGAAAGTTATTGTCTCAAGTTGAATACATATGTTTTAGTTTCAATTTCACTTTCCCAAAATCAAGCTGTCATACTGAAAAGTCTTTTGCTTTGTCAAGATGTATAATGGTTGTTTGTCTGACCAAGAAAAATAATTTTCTGAATTTACCTATTGATTTGGAAGGATTGATTCGGTAAATCACTGAAAGCCTGGTTGGACTTATTGATTTTGCAATGGGAATTAAACCTTCATGTGAAAAGGGAAATACTCAAATATTTTAGGAATCTTCTAGATTTTTTTTACGTACTCAAACGGTTACCACAGTTAAGTCATAAAGCAGCTAACTCGGAGTTTGAACCACTATATTATCAATGCCAGTTATGAATACACCACAAGCAGTTGTCAAAGAAACGATAGACTCTTTCTTGTGACATTAAGAAACTTTAGTAGACTAATCGATCGTTTGAACACAGCTTCGACAGCTAAATGAGTTTGGGGTTCTGTAATAGCGTGGCTGTACTACGACGAACTGCTGCTAACTGTTTTGGTAGCAATACAGTTCAATCAACTCGTGACTGAGGTAGCTCTAGAGTACAAGAGCTCAGAAGAACCCGTACAAGGAGTAATGGTAATGTTCTACAAAGTCAGCCTGCCAACTGCTTTGAAACAGACAATTCCAGTGAACAAGGGTTAACACTGTGAAATGGGACTATTATATGAATTTACATAGCAAAAAAAGAAGAATATCTACAAATTCGATAGCGCAGATAGTGTCACGGTCATAAATGAAGCCCCCAGTGCCGACCTTCATCTTGCATCTAATGGAATTAGTACCATTCATTATAAGATTAGTGATACGTCCATACATGGTTAAAAAAAAGGTTTGGGATGAACTTTGCATGCCATGAAATTTTAAGGAATCTTTCTTACAAACCTGATGTCTGAATCAAATCTGATTTTGATTACACATTTATAAAATCAGTTTATAATGGAATACCGTAAGATGGATTAAGATGGATTCCTTAAGACAGAAACTAAATCTATACAAATAGTATGTCATGTTTTTTTGTGCAAATAATAATGTAATTTGAAACTTGGGCTAAAATCTTTTCATACTAATCACATGTGTTAAACGCTATTGGTTACTGAGGACCGAAGTCACATTCCAATGAGATCGTACATGACTGACATATTATATGAGGACGAGGGTGTGCATGGACTTGTTATTATTGTCAAGTGTGTCTACAGACCAACGCTAGAGCTAAGTTTTATCTCAGATTTGCCATGTATTAGCTATTAGGCAAATGGATTACTGGCAGGCCGATATTATGGGTCCCAGTAACATTCTTCGGTTAGAGAAAATCAAATAGTTGTTAAGAATAGTGGATGTATACATTATGATAATATACATTTCATTGTACTTCCGGTCGATAGAACACGAGTGTTTTATGAGACGAAGGAGCTAATCCTATGGCAGGAGAATGAAATGGGCTACCCTCACTCGAGATTTACTTCTAATAACACCAGAGATTTTTAAAACACTAATTGAGATAATTTTTTTTAAAAGGGTACCAATCATCTTAAAACTACAATACAGGTGTTTCAAAAAAAAAACGCTACATGTCGAAAGTCCAACAACCATTGCCTATCACTATAACCCTTATCCCTGACCTCAGTAAAGAAATCAAGAAATTTATTCCTGACCTCAGGAAAGAAATTTTTTTTTTGCATTTAAATAAGAACGCAAAAGGTAACAAAAACATGTGACAGTCCTGGTTGGTGGAGGCGGGGGGGGGGGGGGGGCCAAAACAAAAAAAAAAAGCCCACAATTAGATTTCAATTAAAAAGAAAAAAAAAACCATTTAATTGGCCATCAAAGAAAATAGCTAAAATAAAGGGTTATAGTATTCGGATTTCAAATAAAAACGCAAAAGAAAAAAACGCATGTGGCAACCCTGCTTGGTGGCAGGGGGGGGGGGACCAAAACAAACAATAAAAGCCCAACATTTGATTTCAAGTAAACAGAAATAAAAACATTTATTTGGCCGTCAAGCAAAATAGCTAAAATAAAAGCTTTTACAGTATTTGGAATCCAAATAAAAACGCAAAAGGAAAAAAACGCATGTAGCAACCCTGCTTGATGGTGGGGGGGGGGGTGAAACAACAAACAATAAAAGCCCATAATTAGATTTCAAGTAAAAAGAAAAAAAACCATTTAATTAGCCATCAAGCAGAATAGCTAAAATAAAGGGTTTTACAGTATTTGGATTCCAAATAAAAACGCAAAAGGAAAAAACCCATATGGCAACCCTGCTTGGTGAGGAGAAGCCACTTCTACGGCTGCAGTAAAACGTAGCTTCTGCGGCTTCTTATTCCTGATACTCTGTAGAAATCGAATCACTGAATGTACGTACTGAATTAACAACCAGTATTCACATCTAATCGCCACACCACTCGCTGCACAAAAAGCCTAGTAACGTTATCCGACAGAAGTTCACAGTTTACAGTACTGTACTTACTGTAATTGACTGAGTTTAATTACCGATTTAGTGCCCTTGGTTAATGCTGCATGTTGCCCTTCAGCTACTGTACTGCCATTGCAAGCAAAGTTGTGAGTCATGTGACCTGATGTTCCCAGGGCATGCACTATTGTGTGATGTGTAGTATACCGTAGTACTGGTTGGTTTGTACACTTGGACGTGACAGTAGTTAGGTGCATAGAACATGATATGTATCATTCAATACAGTTTGTTCTTTTTGTATTAGCTTCGTTCGATTCCACTCGTTCTTTTTGTATTTCCTAACTACATGCCACGTATGAACCTACACCAACGTAGCAATATTATGAAATGGTATTGCCAAAACGATACGATATCAGACGTTTTGATGATGTGGCAGGCTTCGTATCTTCAGCCACCTCCATGCCAGTCTACAGTGGCACATTTGGTGGAATAATTTGAAACCACAGGTTTTGTGAAAAATCAACATAAGGGCCGTTCTGGCCGTAAACGAACGGCACTAACGATTGAAAATGCCCCCGAGATCCACCACGTGTAGCTTGATGAACCAACGACATCCCAGCATCAGTTGGAATGGCAAACGGGTATGTCACTGCCTTCAGTTAATAGGCTGATTAAGGACATAGGCTTGAAGGTGTACCGCCCACGGCGTATCCACGCCTTAAATGAAGATGATCCTGATCGACGCATTCATTTCTGCGAGGAATTCCTAGATTTCCTTGCAGATGATGCACAGAACGTGGAATGGATATTATACTCCGATGAAGCCAAGTTTCATCTGAATGTCATAGTTAATTGTCACAACTGCATAGTTTACAGTGATGACAACCCACACGTCACTATGGCGGCATTCACGCCATCACCTGGCATCAATGTTTGGGGAAGTAAATGGGCTGGGGGGGGGGGGGCATTGGACCATTCTTCCTTGATGGAACAATGAACGGTGCAGTATATCGTCAGCTGCTAGAAGACAAGATTCTGCCAGCTATACGGGAAAAGTGTCCCGCAGATGTTATTTTTCAACAAGATGGTGCATCAACGCACTATGCAGCACAGGTACGAGACCTTCTTGAATGATGACTAATTTTCCAACAGCTGGATTGGCAGAAGAGGTGCTATGGAATGGTCCCTGTGTTCGTGCGATCTGACACCTACGGTCTTTATTAGTGTGTGGGAAATAGTACGGGATTTGGTGTACATTCAACCAGCCCAGGATTTTGCAACACTGCAGGTTCTCATTGCTGCTGCATTTGAGACATTAAGGCCTGACGTATGCAGGAGAATATGCTTAGGTGTGGAAAGCAGATGTGGTGAGTGTATTGTTGCTGTAGGAGGACAGTTCGAGCTCCTTCGTTCGTAACTAGGGATCGACCCGATACCGTTTTGCTGGATTCGGGTCGGTTCCGGATAATTTGATGTCAGTGCCGGATAGGTTCCGGATCTAGGTAACGGATTTGGGCCGGTACCGGATACCGGTTAATTCACACACAAAAACGAAATAAAGGTGTTTATTTCGTTATTAAAGTTGCAGCTATGGTGTTAATTTTTGCTTTGTTTCACATTACTTTCTTACATTAAACACTTAGAAGTCTTACGCTATTAAGAGTACCAGTATAGGATAATTTCATGTAGGCTGCAGAACTGTTTTTGCAATGTTACCAAATTCTGCAAATTTTTGTTGAAACAGTCAAACAAAGCACTCATTACGTTAATCAATCAAAACACATTATTCTAGTTGAAGGATTTCTCATTGATTAGCCTACTGCTTCATTGCGAAAAAATAATTTGCAAACTTTTGCAATATTTGTGAAACCAGTATGTAGTAGTCTATGCATTTATTTTAGATTAAAATTATTGAATTTTGGTTACATTAAAAAAAAAGCACAACAGGTCTTTTATTTACACCTTTTTTTCGTTGGTTTCGTTCCATTTTTTTGTTCGTTCCCTTTTAAATTGCTTTTGTTCCATTTTGTATTGCGCACAGTATAACAAAGACCAAAAGAAAAATAATAGAACAAAAGCAAAAAAAAAAAAAAAGGAATGAAACCAACATGAAAAAAGCTGTATTTATTTTTTCCCATTTGATGAACAAAACTGTCTCGACTCTTGCAACATGGAAGTCATCTTTGGTTTATCATGTTATTATTTCTTCTAATTTTAGTTAGTGCACAAGTCATTCTAGCAACATAAAACAAATCAGCCATGGAAAACGCTCTCTTATAACAGTTATTTTAAGGCGATTACAGTATTCTTTTCTGTGTTATCCTTGCTGGTACAAGAAAAAAAAATAATGGATATTAGTATTAAAAACCGCTTAAGTGTATAAAATACGGATGTAAGCTTTAAAAAACTGAAAGCCCTAAAGGAACAGATATTAGAAAAAGAAATGTAAGCCATCAGCGTCGCACTAATACGTATAAGAGAAAATTTTTTTACACGTATTAGTGCGACACTGATGGCTTACGTGTCTTTTTCTAATATCTGTTCCTTTAGGGCTTTAAGTTTTTTAAAGCTTACATCCATACATATTTTATACGCTCAAGCGTTTTTTAATACTAATTGCGTTTTTATTTGGAATCCAAATACTGTAAAACCTTTTATTTTAGCTATTTTCCTTGATAGCCAATTAAATGTTTTTTTTCCCCTTTTTACTTGAAATCTAATTATTGGGCTTTTATTGTTTGTTTTGGTCCCCCCCCCCCCGGCCAACCAGGGTTGTCACACGTTTTTGTTCCCTTTTGCATTCTTATTTGGAAAGCAATAAAAGCTTTCTTTCCTGCGGTTAGGAATAACTTTTATGATTTCTTTACTGAGGTCAGGGATAAGGGTTATAGCGATGGGGAATGGTGGTTGGACTCAGAAAAATTCGACGTGGACATGTAGCATTTTTTTAAAACACCCTGTAGAATGCATTATCAGAGAAAGCATACTGTGTAATTAAATCTATGGCACGGCGATATTATGGTAAACCTGTCTTCACGTTTCCTTCTGGTTCAACTAACTTTCAACCAACTGGAACAGGATCAGCCAGAGGCACACTTGAGCCAAGATCATCTGCAGTCAAAATTAATGCTAAACATACATGAACTAAAGTCATTATTTTTTCAGTTACAGTCTGTAGATTAAGAAAGGGTTTATGCCCAGAATAAAGCGGATAAAGCGGATAAAATCTTCAAAGGTCTTCTAAGTCAGGAATAGATCCTTTGATGCTTATGGAGATGTAGCCTATTTCAGATGTTTTAAGGTTGTAAACTAACAACACCTACTCAATATTGTCAACTTTGGCGGCTTTGTTTAATAGTACCTTGGTCTTGGAGGCTATTGTTTAAATGATTACAGTGACTAAAAAGTTAGCCCTTTAATGTAGAAGCCCCCTTTATAATGTGCTTGGCTTGAAGGAACAGTCTTTAACTTGTTTGGAGATGCCCAATTTTGCCCCATCTGAAAATTTTCAGTTTGAAATAGATAGGTATGCAGTTGAACTCCTTTCCATCTTCGTTGGAATAAATTATTGCAGGACAGTCGTCTACAGCAGATTTGTGTGATAAATGACACTTTTATTGCATGGCTGTCATTACGTATTGATCCCATCTGTGCAGAAGAACAGCGGTAGAATTTAAAGCAGGTTGAGGCCAATATACTTTAATGATGGTTTGAGGTGAAATTTACTTCTCGTTTAGTTAAATTGAAACTGTAAAAATGTACTCTAGTCTTCCTGTAGAGCTTTGAATTTATTATTTTATTGTGTTTGAATATCTTTTGGACAGCTCTATTTAGACCAATGTTCTGTTGAAAGCATGTAGTCAGCACCAATGGCTTGAAATGGCACTGCTACAAATTTCTTGTCTGAATCACTCACTTGTTATCTGGCTGATTTAATTTCTGTTTAGCTAGGGATCGACCGGGTAACAAAAAACCGAGTCCGAGCCGAGTCCGAGTAATTATGAATACCCACCGAGTCGAGTCCGAGTAGTAAAACCGAGTCGTATATTTTCAATTTTTGCTTTATGTTTAATATGCTGCTTTTTTTTTACTTTGGTTTCGTTTTTTTTTGCTTTCAGTCATTTTCATTTTGCTTTCGTCCAGTTTTGTATTGCACATAGTATAACAATGAACGAAAGCAAAAAAAAGGACGAAAACAACTTTAAAATACTGTAAAATACCGTAATTCTTTCTTCCAAATTTTTTAATTATAAACTTTACGTTATTAAATAAAGTGAAGTCGAAAATTAAATTGACCAGCAATTCTTTGTTCCAATTCTTATTTTTTAAATAATAAAGTGAAATGAAAAATAAAATGCATTTTGGTTACTTTGTCTCACAATAGGCTTTTGTTGGCTTTAATCCTGTAAGCAACTATGTGGCCCAAGTGGAGTAACGACGTATAATTATATACGTCGAAACTTTTATGGGGAAGTGCGGGTCGAAAAATGCAATTATTGGCCAAAATACCGACATGAGAAAAACTGAAATTCGCTACCGGTACCCGATATGTTGTGCATCGATTTCTGTAAACAAAACGTTGTTAACGATGTCTATACTTTTATAAAAAGCACTTTAGTTGAGTGCAGTCTCACTAAAAACTACGAAAATGTGGTGTTCATTCCTTTTTTCCGAAGTTTAAGAACTAAAAACTGGTCATTTTCGACAGCGGTAACGATCCAGCGGTAACGATCCGTTTGACTGGGCGCCGCCATCTTGGGTTCATTGAAAAGCTGGAATTCCTCTCTGATCCGGGCCTCTCAACATATTTTCTCGTTGCCCGTTTCGCATTGGCCAATCAGATGGAATGTAAGAGGCTGTTTGTGGCGGTTAGAGCTGCCTTTCCAAAGCAATTAGAAGATCGCGTTTCATCATTGGGCAGTTAGCACCACGCGACCGATTTGGCGCGCTCTCATTGGCTGACGGGCGATTTCACAATAGCTGCCATGGCGCGCTTTGGATTTCACGTGAGCGCTTATGTTCAGTTCGTTGCAGAAAATCACGAGAAAGATGATGTTTCACAACATTAAAAAATTTAAAACAGCACCTGCGATGTACAACTAAAATGGAAAAGGAGCCTATAAACCTTCACACTATCGCCTATCAGGTGGGAACAACGATTTTTAGTATAACTATCACCGACTTACGGACACGTTTTCTTAACACGGAGATTTTCAATTTTAGTTCGTTTACAGCCTGTAATTAAAAAAAAATTGGTTCTCCAAAACTATTAAAGCAATTTATCAGATTTTTTCTGTGCATATTAATGAATATCTATTGCGTGCAGTAGTTGTAGGGGGATCCAGAAGGTATAAATGAAACTATGAAAATAAAAATAATTTGGTCAACAAATAATTATTACCCTGTTTGTACTCGGTCGAATTTTTACCGAGTCCGAGCCGGGTCAAAAATACCATTACCCGGTACCGGGTCGGGTATTTACCCGGACTCGGTCGAACCCTACTGTTTACACACGGTTGCCTTCAACTACGAAGTGATTCGATACTGGGATTTTAAATTGAGATTTAGTCTAAAATTGGATTTTTGTAATTAGATGTTAACTGCCATCTTCAGTCTTTCAAACTTGTTGTCAAGCGGGAATCAGTCAAACAGAAAGATGGAAAAAGATCTGTCAGACGCCGAACCCAAAAGAGTTTAGGGGACTTTCCAGAACTTTACTTCCCAGTTACGGCATATATATATAAAAACAAGACACTCGGTTTCATTGTGGTCACTTGATGAGCTAGTGAAGACATGTGTGTCGATTTGCAGGCCAGCAGTTCGATAGCCGGGAACCCCGACACAGTCATGGGCTACATTCCTACCCCTGGGAGGTGTAGGTAAATAGTGAGTCATATGTTTTAGAATTTAGCAGTGAATCCAATAAGGCATGGAGGAAACCCCTGTCGATGTCTGCTGGAATGCTAATGTGAAGGTTTGAAGGCTTAAATTCTGCAACAACTAAATTTGTAAATTTTGGATTAATTTTAACTGGATTGCAGTTAAAATCTTAGGTACGAATCACAAGTAATAGCTTTATTTTTTCAATAAATTAGCGTGAATCTCTTCGGCCAAGATTTGGCTCTGCAAACTCCATATTATGGTAGCAACTTTCATAAACTGAATTTAACTAAGCATACAATACATGCTAGTCCATCTATTACTTCATTGTGTTCTTTGTTACCTAAGTTTTAGTCTTTCGTATCACCATCATGGCAAGGTAATTGGTGACATTGATACCAAAGACAAGGGCTTATGAGCCAATTGAACAATGTGGGGGTGCTGGGATATGGAAAGGTATGGAGGCACTCTGCAACAATATCTATTAACATAACAAAATTTGATGACAACATTATGAATTACAGCATATGGATAATTAATTATCGGAAGCCATGGATCAATTGTTGTTTCTACTATATTTGTTACACGCCCATGTAACAACGAATATTAATTTGAACTAAGTGAATGCTTGTACGAGTGGTAACTTGGAGTTTTATCGTCTCAAGTTGAATATGTGTTAGTTATCACGTTAACTTTTCCGAAATCAATTGTCGTGTCGCACCAATATGCTGATGTACTATGTTAATTGTTGAAAGGTTGAAAGGCTTTGTTAAGCAATATTATGGTTGTGTTACCGAGAAGATAACTGTAGTGTTTGTGTACAGAGCAGCAAGTATACGACTGCAGCATGGCTAGAGACTTGAGAGCTCTTAAGTGAGCTTCTTGCATAGTGTTGGATTTAAGTAATATTGTTGCTCCCTTCCAATTGATCTCGTGCTTCAATTTCTTGTCACAATAGCCAATAGCACGAGATCAATTTCAAGGGAGCAATAATATTACTTAAATCCAACACCATTCAAGAAGCTCACTTAAGAGCTCTCGAGTCTCTAGCCATTAAGAGATTCTCTCTCAATAGGGTGCCCCTGATGAACCTTTGATGACGACAAACTACTACACCACAGACAGCACCGGAAGGAGAAGCAAGTCAGGAGCAGTCCAATCCGAGAAATGAAGATCAGTGGTTAACCGTAAAGAGGCCTAACCGATAAGAAGACCAAACTGCAGTATGTGAAAAAGAAGGCAACGTATGTCTATCGTGCTTCAGAAGAAGGGGACAGGAAAATCCCCGAAAATTCAAGCAAAACTACTTTACTTATAGTTCGAGGTGGTGTTAGTGTTAATTTTTCCATTCTAAGATGTCCGCAATTCGCTGCTGTAATCGCCGTCGCATGCCAGTTTTCAAGATGTAGGTTTTACCATAAAATGAACCTGTGCAGGCCTTTCCGATACATGCTTCTTAGTTTTAGTACTAACATGACAGTTAACTTGACAAGCCATACATTTGTTAACCAATTTCTCTATATCCTCATTCATTTTCGGCCACCATACACGGGAATAAGCAAGAGCTTCCACGCGCACAATCCCGCAACGGCCCAAATGTAATTCCTGAAGCGCTTGTTTTTGCAGTATTTCGGGAATTATGAGACGTGCTCCCCAAAATATAGCATTACTGTCAATAGATAACTTGTATCTTCGAGAAAAATAAGGCTTCAATTCCTCCCTTTCAACCTTGTCAGGCCAACCTTTCTAGTACATTGATAAATTGTTGCCAGCAGCTTATCTTTAAAAGTGTGGTATTCAAGTTGGTCTACCAAGATTGGAAAAGACTCAATGCTTTCTAAATTCATCACCCTCCAACCAGGAGCACGTTTGGAAGGAAGTTCACATGGCGTAGGCATTCTAGATTAAAAAATCAGCCATTAAATTATCCTTGCCAGGGATGTGCTGAAGCTCGAAGTCAAAGCAATTTAAATAAATTGCCCACCGCTGAATACATGCAGCTGCCATGGCTAGAATTAATACCTTGCTCCCGAACACCCACAGCAATGCCTCTTGATCCATTTGCAGAATAAATCTCCTCCCAAACAAATACTGGTGGAAGTGTTTGATCCCAAACACTATAATAATGGCTCTCTGCCAAATTAGGCGTAGTTGAGCTCTGCTTTTGACAGTGCTCTAGAGACGAACACAATACGCCTATCTTCACCATTTGGATAGGTATGAACTATCTGCACTCTGATCCCTACGAGACTCGCGTCACAAATAAATTTAATAGGCAGTTTAGGATCATAGTGCACAAGCACTTTAGAATCTAGAAACGCAACCTTAGACTTCTGGACTGCATCCGAGCATTCTTTACTCCATTTCCAGGCGTTCTTTTTGGAGAAAGCAACTTATTTAATGAAGCCAGTATGGTTGCCAAATGTATAACAAATTTCCCGTACTGGTTAATAAAGCCCAAAAAGGACTTTTATTCTTGAATGTTCGTAGGTTCCGGTGCAAACTTAATAGCGTCCAGAACGTTAGGTAGATTAGAAACTCCATTTTTTTCAATTTGGTATTGCAGATATTTTATCTTGTCCCTACGGAGTTGGCATTTATACTTCTTGAGTTTCATTCCGTTTTCTTGCAAGGCTTCTAACACTTTGAATAGGTCTCATCGTGTTCCTGGCCCTATCCAGCAGCTAGAAAGTATCAAAAAATGGGTCAGCCCTAGGGATATATTTAAGGACATGAAAAGGGGATTCCATCCACTTTTGGAAAATGCCAGGAGCACTTGCCAAGCCAAAAGGCAGTTTTTTATACTGGAAAAGTCCTTTCCAAGTGTTTAGCCTTTTTCTGTGTTTAGGATTTACTGTGCCCGCATAATCTCCCATGATCTGGACGTCTCCGTTAGGTTTAAAAACCAAAATCACGGGTGTGATGTCCTAGGCGGGGACACACCTTAGCCCAGCGTGGGCACCAA
>JAHWFP010031781.1:152536-162771 GCA_023313725.1 Lithobius niger
ATATTGACATGAAATTGATGGCTGCCATTGTGGAGCACACAAGTGACAACGGGAATCGCCCAGGCACTGCAATCAAAAGGTTTCAGAACACCCTCCTAAATAAGTCTGTCGATTTCAGCTTCGACCTTCCCCCTGACAGCCAAGGATACTGGAACTGCATATTTCGGAACTGCATCAGTTTTCAACTTTATTTTGGCCTTAAAGTCTTTGAGCTTTCCTAAACCTGACGAACAGAGCTTAGGAAATCTTTTATACACTTCTTCGTCCGAGACAAAATAAACATCTTCTACAGTTTCTATCTCATGAATCGGCTCAGCATAAAATTGATTTAGGTCAAGCTTCAAACTACGCATCCAGCTTCACCAAAACAATGATGGAGAACTATCAGGGCTTACAGTGGCTGACAATACTTCAGTTTAGTCATTTAGAGTCACGTTGAGCTCAACAATACCTAAAGGCTTGTAAACAGAACAACCAGCAGTCTTAACGTAATTCTAGTTGGCTGTAACTTGACATCACTAAAATATTTGCCATACCGACTAACCGGAATGTAAGTTGAATCCACACCCGAATCAACCTGAAGTGGAAGTTCGTGACCATTTAATTTGACATGAATTGTCCTCATTTTGCAACGTCAGTTTGTAGAAACAGAGTTACTCTTCTCAAATTCTGGGCTCTCTTCATCTGAACTACACTCTATGCTGTCCGAATCATAATTCGATGATTTTTCTACATTAAGTGCTTTCCTATCAGAATACTTATGATTTTTCTTACCGTTTTCTTACCTTCTTTACCATTTTGGGTTTAAGGGAAAAAGGCGTCGGTGCCGGCTTGCTAGACCAGCACACACGACTTAGATACCCAATTTTCCCGCAGGCCGAACATTTATGTTTCTGCGACCTACAGACAGCTTTCACGTGCAAAAATCCACCGTAACAATAGCACTTATAATCATTGTTAGACTTCTTACTTTTACTGTTATTAGGACGTTTAAATTGCACTGAATGAAGAACTGACCCCTGAAAATGACTGATATTTCACTCTGCCAGTTCCTGAGAAAGGGCAAAACTGCAAGCCAACTTAAAGGTGACAGTAGCCGGGTCCAATGCCAACAAAGACTTCAATGAATTAGAGTCCCTCAACCCAGCTACAAATCTATCCCTTGGCATTGTTTCCAGCTTTGTCCCATCAGCAGCACCATACTTACTGTAAAGTGTTAACCTTTTCAACTCTGTAATATAGTCTGATATTGACTCGTTTGCGGCCTGCTCCCTCCTTTGAAACTGAACTCATTCACATAGATAGTTTAGCTTTGGACGTAAGTTACCTGTTAATTGAGTGTTAATTTGAATTAATGTCTTAGTTGCTGGAGCATCAGGTGCACACAGATTACACAACAATCCATATGTTTTAGATCCTATGCTTGTTAACAGCAACGCTGCCTTTTTGTCGTCAGGAACGTTGAAAGCAGAGAAATACAATTAGACTTGTTCAAAGTAAAAGAGCCAGGTCTCAATACCTGAATCAAATTCATCTAACTCTCCACCTTGAATTCCAGGTGGCATGGCTGGAGGCGTTATCACAATTATTGGAACAATGACAGCTAGCGTAGCTAATACTTAAACTTTAAGAAAAGTCAAGTGCGTAAGAAAAGCTTCACTCAAAACTTTAAATTCTAACCTGAATAGACCTCTGTTGCACCCAGCAACAAGAAGAAAAGCGATTCAGACTAGTTAAGTTAAACTACGCTACCGAATTGACATTCAAACTCTTTCTCCCCACTTTAAGCTTAAAGTAGGCTTTTAAATTTAAAGAATTTTAATTTTGACACAAATTACAGCTCTTGCTTGCTCTCTTAACAAGATACTGTTTCACTTAACAGGGCGATAAATTTCAAACTATGTGTGACCGACTAGGTCACTCTGAATTATTGTCGCCAACAATAATTAATAAAATTTCTACTTTGAACCATATTTTTACTACTAAACCGGTTCCACTACCAGCGGCAATGCCTAGTACTCACACAGACCAGGACACTCTCACCAAACTAATTTGACCAGCTCTAAAATTTGCGTGGCAACCCCCTTATTTGAAAAGGCACAGTATACAAGGTTTACAATAATACATAGATCACACTTCGACAGGTTGGCTAAGCCCAGAGATACAAATTCGTTCAGCATGCGCTACTATGCTTAGGAGAAAAATACTATTAATGACCTGATGGCTAACATTTTACTGGTTTTATACGTTCAAATTTTTAGCAGGCACCACTTTTTACTCAGCACTTGCGAACACGCAAAACCACTTACGTAATTTACAATTGTGACTTCAGCTTTTAAAGACTTAAGCTAATTCACACCCCATTTACAGACTTTAATCTCTTTCTTTCATCAAATATGTTTTTAACCCTTTTTAACGTTACCACTTGGTTGAACGTTTGGTTAACAGCATTTAAGCTAATAAATTTTCAAAAACGTTAATTAAACACATTTTTAACGTTACATCACAGGCTACTCATTAACCTTAAACTTAAACCTTAGCACTGCTAATTTCCCCAGACAGGCTAATCTTCTGTGTTGCACTCAACCTCATGCTGGTGCTAACGATAACCTGTCCTGGTGAATGGTAAATCTACGTCTGACTGGCTCTCATCCTGGTCTATCAAAATTCACCAAAGCTGCAATCCCTGGCTTAATGAAGAAGTCCACACATTTTACCGCTACGAGGAACTGAGACGCCAGCTGCTCCAGGAGCCAATTCGCTAACTCACAGCAGCTCTTCTTCGGGAAAGGTAGATAACATTAATTACTTTTTAAGTTTAAGTTTATAGCTTAAGGACAGTGCCCATACCAAGCAGGGGCTTCCGTCCTTTCGTAGCAAAAGCTAATTCTTAATAAGTTAACATTTAAACTTATAATTGAATCCCACCCTTGTCAGTGTTTGTGTACAGAGCAGCAAGTACATGACTGCAGCATTTGAGGGTTCTGTGAGCAGCAGCTCCCACAGGAAGCTGCATGCCTATTTAATAGCTTGGTTAAGCCAAGCATCATGGGAATACATACTATTCTAACAGGTTATTGGTTAGGCTTACAGTGATGCTGGTTTGATGACCAGTACATTATCATACACTAGTTAGCTGGCACTAAAGCCAAACACTACAATAACACAAGATAACACGCAGCCCGAGCAGATGACCGGATGTGGTTAACACTCGCTAAAACCCTTTGACCCTTGGTGAATCTTCTAAATTCAGCCATTGACTCAGAAGATAAATATAACAGATACAAACCTGTTTACCACTAATTGAGCCGATTAGGCTTTCCATTCCGTATATTGACTCAGAAATTGCGATTCTGTGAATCACTGAAAGTCCTGTTGGACTTACTGCGTTTGCAATGTGAATATTATTAAACCACCATGTAAGAAGGAAATTCCTATATTAAAGGCCAAAGTGCCGCAGTAAAATGGCTAAGAGATGTAAATGTTTAGTAATGGGCAGTTACTCCACCCGAGTGAAACCAGGTAGTTCTGCTAGTATTCAACTAGTGCAAAGTGCTTTCACGTTTACAAGAAACATTCTTTTTTAGAATTTTTATATACACGAACTGTTATGGCAGTTAATTAAGACACACGCTAGTGTGTCACCTGCCAAGTTCAACCACGACTGACATTATTGTAGTTCAACTCATTCTTAGAGATTATAGCGGGGCAACCAGTACCGCAGTGTCTATCTGTAGACAGAATTTAGCTGTTAACGCGACTGCAGAGAAAAATATTAATGCAGTACAAATCATTTGTAGTTTGCAAAAGGCTTGCAAAAGGCTTTTGTTATAAAGTCAAAATCAACTTTTATGATAGTGGCAGAAGTACTTTGTGGAAACCTATCTGGCTAAAAACTGCTGCTAAAAGGTTACTGCTGACTAGTAGCTAGATGCAAGTGTTTTTTTACTCTGTTAATTTCCATAGGCCAATTATGTCCATAGACCATATAGCCAAGGCTACAGCGTACATTACATTAGAGTATCTTCAGCAGTGAAGTTTTGTTTGCCGCTCGGGTATTTATGATTACAGGTCCGAAAGGGTCACGTAAATGGCGTGGGCGGCCACGCAAGTAAAAAAATATTGTTGTAACCATAGTTAGTGGTGTCTCTTGTTGTCACGGAATGCATATCCTCAGCTGTGAGATACGTAACAACAATATGTGACCATGCAGAGACGATTGCTACCTGTTTTTATGTGCAGTTTCATTCCAGAAGGACTGAGAAAACATGTAGGCACGTAAACTTTTGTTTACGTGCAAACTTGTAAACTTGCAAACCTATAACCTTGTGTAAACTTGTATTAAGACACGCGCTAGTATGTCACGCACCAAGTTCAACAACGAACAACCAAATGACAAGGGCCGGCGTGTAAATACGAAATTAGTATTGTAACCATTGATAGTATTGTCGGCAACATCTGTTGTTGTCACGGTGTGCATATTCTCGGCGGTGATATCTGAATCATTGAAATATGAAAACTGTATTGACCGTGCTACGACGACAATTGATATTAATTTTGTAATACGACCAAGGTCTTCTCTATTTTTACACTGATAGCTGAAAGGTTCAAATATCAGGTAAGAACCTAATTCAAACTTTATTATTTATAAGCAAAATCCAAAAGAAATAGCGACAAAGATTTCTTTTATGTATTTAGTAGTCCTGTACGTCTCATTATATTCTTTGCGTAGGCCTAAGGTGGCCAACATGGTAATAAAAAAAAAACGATAGGGTCTCAAAAAAAGGATGAAGCAAATAAATCAATAATGTGGCTGTCGTAACGGCAAACTAGGCAATGGCATGATGTAAAACTTATCAGAAACCTATCAGAATACACCACCACTACAACAATATATACACTAATAATTAAAATACAATGAAATACATTGTGGGGACCGACTGTATCGTTTTTGACCACACGATACTACCACACTACACTCCCAGTAAGCTTAACGTAATTTATGCCAACTCCCTTCCCAACAGCCATCTTTACAAACCCAATAAACCTAATACAATCCACCGAGACCAAACTTTTATCACAGGGCACAACTGAAAACAATGTATTATTTAAAATAAACCTTCACTTAACAACAAGGTATATCACTTTTGGCACAGCAAATCCAATTTGTCTTCTATCCACCACTATTCTCATTAATCATTTGTAGACTTTTACTAATCTTCGTTGCAAACAAAATGGCACCCTAACCAGTAACACAAGCTGACCCACAACCAACACACAGCAGGAACGAATCATAAACAACAATACTAAAAAATACGATGGTTAAGTAGAAAGGAAGGTCAAGCACAGATGGTTAATGCTAGGGCAATGAAAATTTGATGGCGTCATAGGAGTATATAGGGTTTGGGATGGAAAAGCAACTCCCGCTTTTCCGGTAATGCAGTCGCGGTATAAAGGGAAGGTGCTACGGAATCGTCCACGCATGCGTGGCATACGTTGGTTAGCATCTGTAGGTATTCGGAAACTGCTACCAGGTCACTGGTAGCATTCGAAAACTACAACTGGGTTACTCATTTGTCTTCCTGATTCTGTTCTGGAAATTATGTGATTTGACTTACAGTACAGCTGTGTGCCAAAAGAAATAAAAAAAATCAGCTACAGGCTACAAAAACATTATGGCAATTTTTTTAGCAATTTTTTCTTATCGTGAAAGACCAAGCCTTGCCAATTGTCATTCACTGAGGCAGGTGCGTAACTTCAAAATAGGGGCCAAGAGGCGGGAGACTAGTAGAGGGGCCCTTCATATAAAAAATGCAGGTTTGGCTGCACAAGGCAAGAAACCAGTGGAGGCCCTCTTCATCAAAGGAATAAAATGCAGTTTTTGCCGTTTAAGGTCAAAGCTCTGTGGAGCCTCCCCCTCCCTTCATAAAAAAAAATGCAGCTTTTGCCACACAAGGCGAGAGTCCAGTAGAGGGCCCCGTTCATAAAAATATGCAGCTTTCCCACAGAGGTTGAGAGCCCAGTGAAGCTGTCCTCCCTCCCCCACCCCGCCAGTCACATAAAAAAAGTGAAATAATTGAGTTTTTGCCACACAAGGCACAACTTTCACGGAACTATATTAAAAACTTGAAAATAAATAGAAGTTTTTCTGAAATTTTGTGGTACAAACAAATTTTAATTGGGGCCTGTTCGGAGGGGGGGGGGGTGCCCCCAAAACTATTTTTTTGCTTTTCATTCTATTCGTTTTTCGCCATGAATCTCCCTCCACCCCCTTTTCAGGGACGTAAACTACATGAAGATGGAGGCAAAATATATTTTTTTGCATTTCTGTCTTTCATTCCATATTCGTTCTTCACTCTGAATCCCTCCTCCCCCCTGTTTTCAAGGGCCAGCCAAAATTCCAAAATTTTGAAGGCCTTTTGCCTTTAGTTATTTATCCACCATTATTCGTAGTTTCCACCACGCTCGTCCGCCAGTAATTTTATTATTATTTATTAGTCCTTGGCATAGTTATGTCGAGTCTAGTGTTTTTTTTTGTTGGGGGGGGGGAGTGGGAGCATCAGTGCTTGGACCTGAAGCAGTTCCCGCCTCCCCCCCCCCCACCCTAAATTGCGGCCATGCCTGCACCCAAAGCTAACAAAGAAGGTTTTCTACAAGTATATAAGTAAATATACATATAAATAAATAAAGAAATACGAAAGGTGTCGTCTAAGGCATACCAGCCAGTTCTAACGAGTCTGGTACGTTTTTCTGGCTTGTATGGATAAAACGGTCTAACAGTTTGCAATTTGTAATAGTTGTATATCATTTTCCGAATAGGAATCCGTGTTATCCCGCAAAGCTTTTATAGAAACACTTCACATTTCGCCAGCGTTTGGATACAGAAAACTTGACTACATAACCTACGAATTTCGGCTTTTGATTTCGACCTATTATTACCAGCCTACTCAATTGTTCAATTCACGAGCTACGAACAAGACCTGGAACATTACACTTACAATTGCAACGATCACCAGCATGCACACATTGTTTCTGTTTTAACCGCAATATTTTTAAACGTAACATAAAATAGCAGTTGCTGGAGGAAGACAACACACCCGTTCGTTCGTAATGAGGTGACGATCCAATATCGCGGCTTTCACGGCTGCCACTTTCGGTTTTCATGCGCCAACAGTGAGATACCATTAGCGGAGATGGAGTTGATTTTCCATCCCAAAGCCTATCTACTCCTGTGATGGCATGGTATGTAGGTGAACGGGAGCCCGCTAACCAGTAACCATCTGTCCATCACTGACCTTGACGCATATTTTCAACGTCATCAGGATGCTAAGTTTTTAACCATGCATCCCAGAACCCCAGTGCAAATTCGAAACTTGTAGACATTGACAAGGCGAGGCTCCTGAAAAAAAAACGGAACGAAATTAGGTACGATAGTTTAGGAATTACGGAAATTAAAAGCATCATTCTGTTGTATTGACCGAGTGGCTTTACTGCCAAACAGTGAGTGTGAAATAAAGTCTAGAGGTTCTCAAAGTAAATTACTGGGGAACAAACATTACAACTCGGCACATTACAGATTTACAATACTCTCAACATTTCTTGACAGGGTCTTTAGGTACACGTCTAAGCAAGAATGGTACTAGAAATTACAGCGTATTAGGGCGCGTTTATGCAGCGACTCGCCTTTGCATTCTCGCAGATAGAACTCAATCGCGATGGCAAAGGTGACATTGCCATGGTAACAACGCTAAATGGATTAGGTAAATCCGAAATCGTCGAGTAAATATTTGCAGTCTTATAATCCGTGCTAATAATATAAAGAATTCCTCATGACCAAACAATTTCCCCAAACGATTCGGAACTCACGTTATTTTCTGTTTTCGTTGCGAGGCGGCACACATAAAACCGCCGCCATGTTGGAATTTGAGGTGATTTCTAGCTTCTAGCTACGAGAATGCAAAAGCGAGTCGTTGCATAAACGTGCCCTTATGCAAGTTGGCGTAATTTAGAATCATTGTGGTCAGCTAGAAAATAAAACTAAAGTTGTGCGTACCTTGGGTAAACATTACTGACTTTGTTTCATAACTGAATTATGCAATTAGAGTTCACTGCCAACACCGTTACCTACCCCAATGAGAGGTATATCTAAAGAAGTTGACAGTAATGTTTGGCAGAAAAGCTACTCGGTCAGCACGACAGAATGATGCTTATAATTTCTGTAATTCCTAAACTAACCTACCGAATGTCGTTCCATTTTTTCAATAGCGATGCCTTGCCAATGTCTACTAGTTTCTAATTTGGGGTTCTACGAAGTATGGTTAAAAGTTAACATCATGATGACTTTGAAAATCTGTGTCAAGGCCAGTGATCGACACATGGTTAGTGCCCCACCGTTCGCCACATACCATGCATAGTTTCATAGCCCTAGCATTAACCATCTGTTATTGCCAGGGGTGGTCGTTCCTTTTTGCCCCTGCCCCATACATAATATCGAAATAACCTGTAATTACATATGATAAAAATGATGCTACCAATGATACGAAACCAGTGATATCTTACAAAAAAAAACAGCCACGTCCAAAAAAAAGTCCGCCATAGAAAGTGATATTATTTTACCAAGAAAAGGTCCCAAGGTTAGCCCATTAACTAGACAATTTAGCCCATTGCCTTCTTATATGGAGTGCCATTACTGTTTTTATTCAAAACTATATTTCACTACAAAATCTATTCTCAATACGCATCGTATTGCAATTCACATTGCAAAAACTTGCATTAAATCCATGCTTCCCAGTTTGAAAATTATCACCAATCAAATCGTGCAGAAAAAAAGATGATGAATACTTTTACCATTGCAAGAAAACACGAACTAAAAATCGAATAGAATCTCGAATGAAATCACGCATAAAATCTCGCATTAACTTTACACGAGAGGTTCCAGGAGCGAACAAGCGATGAAGGCTTGGTGCTGACTGACGAACTGCTGCGTCTCCGTCGTTGACGGCTGTTCGATACGATCGGTTTGATACGACTGTTTGTTATGACCGGTAGTGAAGAGAAAAACTTGCGTAATGTTTCGAATATAACTAAACTATTATTTATTTTCGTAATATAAGTTATGTTATGTGTGTGAAGTTACAGATATGAACGAAAATAGCGAACTCGACCAATGGACAGTGCAAAACAGGTGTTACGATGTTGCCGACGTGATAGTTTCACGTTACGTTATCTAGTTAGGCAATGGTTACGATCACTTTAAAAAAAAAATAGCCCTACAACAGAGGAACACTCTAAAGGCTTCGACTTAGGCTACTAGTTTCTGGTGTTATTTCTTTACGAAAAATGTGTATTTTTTTTTTGCTTCACTGTTTAAATTCATCCTCGAAATACGTAAAACAGGCATGCTGACCATGCGAAGACGGGAAATTTAGGGCAAAATAGTAGTGGGCGTATTAGGCATTAGCCTATCTAGAAATAATTTCCCATTCTGATGCATACTCTTTCTAAAATTAGTGGAATTTACACGTGTAGGTCTGGAGAAAACTTAATAGACATCATTGTTTCTGGTTGCCGTCAGGAATATACACTACTGTGAATTTTAGCATTCCTTTCCCGAATGCCAGCCATCTGCGATGCGCGTGCGCAGATAGTCAATAAAAGTATTCAGGCAAGGCAGCCTGCCATATTTTTTCCTCTAGCATGAGGCTGTATGGTTACACTTTCGCTTCTTTCCTGCTTCACTGTCATTCCACTGTCGCCCTGTCAAATTTCTAGGGCCTGTCTTCCGATGACAAGCCTGTCTGCTGCCCATTGACAAGAACCCAGTTGCTGTCATAAATGATGCCTTCTTGGAAGATTTTTTCTTGCTAACTCCCTTCAGCACACACATTGATGCCCGGCGCCTCCATGCTGTCTCTACTTCACTTTAGTATTCGGCCGTAACGAATTTTTTCGCTTTCGACCGAAACCGAAACCATTGCCAAAACCAGTGATTTGGTTTCTGCCAAAACCGAAACTGGCAATTCGGTTTCGGCTGAAACCATAACCACTACCGAAATCGATCAATCATTTCGGCCGAAACCGAAACCACTACCGAAATCGAACCAAAACCTAACCTGAAAAGTATTAATTTTAATAATTTGACAAAAAAGCAGGAATAAAATCATAAAATCATGAATGTGTGACCTCCCACCCCTCCAACAAAAGTAATGTTTTAGAATTTAAAAAAGAACTTGTCA
>JAHWFP010031784.1:0-13268 GCA_023313725.1 Lithobius niger
CTCCTATCAACATGAAAGAAAAGCTCCTATCAACATGAAAGAAAAGCACGACAGAATGAGGCAACCCTGTTCTCGGTAGAGGCTCTTTGGCAGTTGCACTTATAAAACAGTTTATTATTTATGTCCGTAAGTGTAAAAACATATTTACAGGATGATGGTAGCATCGAATATACACAAAATCTGAGCAGCCCAAACTTCCCAGTTCTGTAGGCATTTCTGTTTAGTTCCTGTTCCTGGTTGTTCATTTTTTGGCTAACACGAGCGACTGTTTTTCATGCTTCGGTCACCTGGATCGATCCCTTTGAGCCCGGGAAAGCATACAAAATTAGCCATAAAAACTCAATGGGCTACCAGGTTCTCCTTAAACTTGCAACAAGGTTTCCTGATATTACGGCCGAAGAAGCGGCTAACAAATGCTTGTTTCAAAAATGTATTTTTATTCGAATTTTGAAAGTGGATGAGGAAGAAGGAAAAGGAGGAGGAAGGTAGAACTACCAGAAGGACAAGCAGAATAAGACGATGAAGGTGAGGCTGCCGAAGAAGAGGCGGACGAAAAAGAAACACGATGGTGAGGGGTGGAGGAAGAAGAAGAACCAAAAATGAGACAAGAAGAAAAGGAAGAAGAGCCAAGATGAGGCTAGAAGAAGAGGAAGAAGAAGGGCCAAGATGAGGCTAGAAGAAGAGGAAGAAGAAGGGTGAAGATTAGACAAAAGAAGAAGGGGAATAAGAAGGATGAAGATAGGGCTAGAAGAAGGGGTCATTGCAGGGCAAATATGAGACAAGAAGAGGTAGAACGGGAACGAAGAGAGGGAAGAAGAAGAAGAAGAGTAAGCAGAAGAGAAATAAGAAGGAATATACAAACAAGAAGAAAAACGAAACTGGAACAAAAAGAAGGGAAGAGAAAAGACGAACGATGGTGAAACTAGAAGAAGAAGAAGAAGAACCCCTTTCGTTTCAGCTCATCCACGTGGAACAGCCGTGGACCGTAAATCGCCAAGGGCACTGACCTCCAGTCTGTGACAGTGTCCTTCGTACGAGACTGAATAAAACAGGAGTGGATGAGGAAAAGAAAGAACTTCAACAATTCCCGGTGGAGAACAGTCAAAAGATGGACGTCTCCTCTTTTCCCTCTTCCCTTGGCTTTCAACTTTTACTGAAACCCAACTCTCTGCTTTTTTTCTTCTTCAAGAAAAAGTATGAGGGTGCTGTGAGCAGGGAGATGGGGGAAACGGTCGTGAGGTACACAAAAGCCTCTTTCCCCCCGGGTTGCTCCTGGTAAAATGACGGGATTCCAAACTCTTCAGCGAGTTGGATTTTTTGCATCAAATTGACTTCCTGATCGATTCGTTCGCCAAATAAATGTTGTAAAAGGTGTGCGTCGTTGCGTAAGGCTCTTCTGGGAGGAAGTTCTCAAGCGTACTTGTCCTAGGGTTTACGCGTTTCACCTCTGCTGCCGTCCTCCAGCTGCCAGAAATGAGTTGTTAAAATGTTGTTGAAAGAACGCTGGTAACGCATTGCATGTAGATCTTGCTGGTTGAAATAATACTGATAAGATGTGTAATTATCTGTGTTGACATCACATATCCTACCAAGTACCTCTTAGCTATAACCCGCGCTAGATAGTTTGGATGTAGCTAATGTGGCCTCAGCTGTTGCAGGTAATGTCTGTGCATATACTGCAGGCAGCACATAGTATGCCATGTGTTACATAGTAATATCTAGCTAGTTTTTGCATAGATATTGAAGGTCCTACAGAATGTGAATCTCAGCTTTTACATCTGCTACTGTGAGGTTGTGTCTGTGCAGATATTGCAGGCTACACCTAGTATCCCTTAGCGATTACACGATCTATAGCTATAGTGTTTGCATATATACTGCAGGTCCTATAGCTAGTATCTCTCAGCTTTTACATCTGCTACTGAGAGGTATCTGTGTAGATGTTGCAAGCTACACCTAGCATCCCTTAGCTATTACAAGCTCTAACTAGTGTCTGTAGATACTGCACCCTAACTAGTATCTCGTATCTATTACATATGCATATGTGTAGATACTACAAGCCATAGCAAGTGTTTGTGTCGATATTGCAAGCTGTAGTGTTTGTCGTGCCATTTCGTTAACAACGCAGAGAGCGCCTTGTGGTTACCGAATTGAAAGATCCTTCGTAAGAAATTTAGAAACGACCAGAAGTAAATAAAGTGCTCCGTTGTGATAGCTCAGTCAGTAAATCCATTGGTTTATCCAGGGTTCCGACCAACCTGGAGATACTGGAAAATTAGCGGAATTCTAACTGTATTTGGAACTCTGGGAAAACTCGGGGAGTTCTCAGATTTTACACCGAAAAAAACCTGGAAAACTGAAAGAAAAAAACAAAAACCACACTTTTTAGGCCTTTTTTTTTTAAGTCCATTAAACACATTTTGTTAAGAAATGGTGGTAAAATACAATTTTTTCTTGTAACCTAAAAACAAGTAAAAATGGTAAAATGTGTGGAAAATCTCCTTCTAAAATACGGTATATAGCCTGGAAATTTACGTCACCTACTATCTGACCTCTGACCATTGAAGATAAGGGAACCGTAACTTCCCGCACGGCGCATACACTACTTTACAATACATATCCTACATTTTCTACCCACCTATGGGTCTTTTTCGGAGGGTTTATACTGCATTGCAGTATAACTCGAATTGCAACTCTTCTGCCAAAATAGGGTCATAGTTGGTAGGGTCAACTTTAAAGCATCCCTTCTACTGATTCTTCTGCCTCCTACCGCCCAGACCTGGGCTGTCAGTGCAGATTCCGACATAAGACAGTACTGTGTTCAATGGTTGTAACTCTACTTGGGATTGGGACTGTTGTATCCAAACTCTCTTTTATCAAGGACAAATCAAGCGTGAAGAGCAGAGATGAAAAAGAAAATTACAATGCTGACATTTCTTTGCAATTTGTTCTTTCTGCTTTGCATATTTGATGATAAAAAGTCCAAATCGTTTGAAAAAAGGGGAGAAAAGCCACCACAAAACGAAATCTGCGCCCTCTTCAGCCCTGTTTGGAGGGGCAGTTGCCCCCCTGACCTTCCTCGTGACGGGTAACTGCTGTAAGCCGTGCTGTATTAATCATATTGTAATTGTAGCTATACTGTAAGCATGGATGTTGATCAGGGTCCTGTTGCTGGAATCTCTCACTAGAGGACAGCTTAATGTTAACTAGAGTTAGCTACAGGTGAAGTCATGTGACCTGATCAGAATTTAGAAATATGCTACCCGAAGTCCCAGAAAATGCTACGTAGCATATTGCGGGCAATAAAAAAATAATGCTACTAAAATGCTACTTTTTTAATGATTAATATGAATAAAACGAGGAAAAAGTCTAAATTTTATGCAAGTCCGGGTTGGTGACTGCTGAAATTGGCCACTATCGCCGGTCATGGCAAAGGTTAGGTGTTCACCACTGATGGCCAAAAATCAAATGCTACGTGCACCACCGCGAAAAAAAAGCGATCTTCTTGCCACTATAGAATCTGTAATCGGTGCACACCTCTGTCTCTGTTGTGGAAAAGTATCGTGTACACGACCACAGTCGATCATATGTTGCCTTCGGCGCAGATTGCAGAGATTTTGAATACATTTTGCAAAATGTTTGTAAAATGCTACTAAATGCTGCTTTTTCAAAAATGCTTTTATGCTTCGCCTGGACTTTAGGATAAAAAATATGCTACCGTAGCATCAAAAATAGTAAGGAACCCCATGGCATCATGGGTAGTATGGCATTATGGGTATTGGTGTACTCTGGGAAATATGCCTGGGGTTTAAACCAACCTACACACCCAGGGGTGGCGCCACAGCAGGGGCAAGGGGGGCGAGAGCCACCGCGTCGGGGAAGTCTTGCCCCCCTGTCGGGGAGTAACCGAGATTGTCGTCGGGGAACAGCCAGAAGACGATTTGGCATGCCGACATAAAATTCGCAAAAATTTGGTGGGGAAAAGCTCAAAATAGCGTTTGCCGTTTTGTTTGCCAGTAGTAGTACTGTTGCTACCTCATCACCTCCATAATTTAAGAGCTGTCTCAGTTAATGCAGAAGCGTCAACTAGATATGTACAAAACAAAACTTGTTAAGAATTCCAGCTAAGTTGTCGTCGTTTGAATTCGTGATACCAATGAACCTAGAAAAAATCGTGTACAGTAAGTGGCTAAACTGAAAATTGATTTGCTGCGTTAGACGTTCAACGCCACGATTTAACAGCATCTTAGTTACGAGTTACGTTTGGGACGCCAATTCTTTACCGGTAATCTCTAAAACGAGAAGGCCCGATTGGCAAAGCCCAACGCACAACGCGAAATTGTGAGGACGCCAAGAAGACGCCAACTCAAATTCAGCTCCCAACCAATATAGGACTTTAAAAAATTCACTGTGCTCACAAATGGCCGTGTACCTTTGCGGGCCAACTGTGTGGTTTTGTAGCTGAAACGTCAGTTAAATTTGTACACAACAAAACTTAAGCTTTCCTTCCAAGATTTCGTCAGTTGAAGTCTGATGACAATTAACTCCATAAAAACCGAGCAAAGAAGCAAAATTGAAGACTAAGTTAGCGGTTTGATTTGCTAGTAGTTCTTTTCCTCTTAGCCCAACTAATTTAAAACTAATTCTCAGTTAATTCAGAAACGTCAGCTAAATTTTCCGCCATTTCAAAAGTAAGCAGCAATATTTTTCAAACCTAAATTATTTAGTGTTAGTTAACGTTAATTTAATAATATTTTTAAAATAAATTTAAATTCATCAGTTAATTTAATTTGTAAATAAAATGTATAAAAAAAACAGAATTTCTGTTACATTTGGGTTTTTACGACCTCTCATGCTAAAGAATGTTTACGAAAAACATCCGAAATTTGCTTATCAGTGTGGTGCAAGCGTGTCTCGGGAAGCCGAAAATAGGCCCTCAAATAGCGTAAAATGCTCTGCGCCGGACCCCATGGGCAAGCTGCTTACCGCACTCCCCCAGACCCCCGAGCTGGTTTTGCCAGGCCCCTGCTAAAATGGAACAAATTTTAACGAAAAATGTTCATTTAATTTGCCGCTCCCGTCGGGGAATCATTGCGGCGCGCCCCCCCCCTGTGTGAAGTTGGCTGGCGCCACTACTGCCTACAACCAGCAGCATCTCCCCAACATTGTTCCTTCAGGTTACCCTGACCCATCAACTCCATCATTAGGGTTAAACTCCCCCGTGGCCAATAAACACAGCTTGACCATCCTTCTATGTTTTATTTTCCTTCAGCCTCCACCTGCAACGTTGCATAAGTGTTGTTCATTTACATTTACGTGTTGTTCTGACGCTTGGTCTGCAGTAAGCCTTTGGAAAACAACCCCCAAATGGAAAGAAATTGTGTTTTAATTTAACTGTGAGGTTGAGTGGGTTGTCGGATTTATTTTATCATCGCCTGCCGGTTCGCTGTGTCGTGATTCTCCAGTTGTGCTATGCAAAACGTCTTTTATTTATTTTTTTTTATGCTTAACTTAGACCCAAAATGAACCTGAAACTTTGTTTCTTCACTGAAAAAGCTGTCAGCAGTTCAGACCTGCTACATATACTACATCCTCAGTTTTTAGGCCACAAGTCTTTTACGGTAATCTGTTCTAAGTTGTAAATGGGTGGCTGAGTGCTTTGGAGCCCTTGACTCTCGCTACCGTGTCAGGTCGTAAGTGATGTTATGTTACAACCTACGGGGAAGATCACAAGGTGTACCGTTCTTCTCCATTTGCACAATTTTGCTGACACGGTTAATGGGAGAGAGAGCCTTAAAGGAGGCCATTTTATGTCGGCAGTTGAATATTAGAGAGGACCTGTAGGAGAGCTCGAAAGAAAGTGAATAACCCCATTAAAAAGCAAGTTCTCTATAAAATGTTTGGTGAATCATAAAGAAATTATCACCATTGAATAAAATCACTACCAGACTAATTTGTTTGCTTTCCCAAAATGTATGTCTGATTTCAACGCTTCACTACACCAAACTGAAAATCACGTGAAAGAAAGTCAGGACTTTTTTAAGTTCTTAATACGGTTGATTCATTTTTGTAGAACGATATTCTGTATTCTGTACTACACTAAACTGAAAATCACGTGAAAGAAAGTCAGGACTTTTTAAAGTTCTTAATAAGGTTGATTCATTTTTGTAGAACGATATTTTGTAGGCACTGATATTCTGGTGCAATATGGAGTAAGTGCATGAATAAATGTCTAATTTTCCGACAGTTCTGATTGGGAAAGCTTTAGGATGTTTATCGCTCAAGCACGAAGCGCAGTCCCCCTCCCCTTCTTCCACGGTTCTGAATGAGCTAAGGGTGGTAAGCAAGCGATAACAAATTGAAAACAAGATTTTTACAGCACTTCATGGAGCTTAAATTATTTGCATTCATTTTCGAATGGGTTATGATTCTTGGACCGAACTGTTGGGAATTGCATTGTCCAGAAACAGTTAGGACGTAGTAAAATAAATCAGAAGCAATAATGCGGTCATGTTCGCTGCGGAGCATGTATCTTGAGCCTGTCGTTTAGCTCGCTGTCAGGGGCAGTGGAGTTGGAAAAAAACGGCGTCGTTAGTCAAGCCAGTGCTGTGAGAGCGCATTTTTCAAGCCTTAAAATGCGCGATATATTTTGTTTGTTGGCAGCTCCTGCAATTTTTAGCAAATGGAATTTAGCAAGGGATTGGGGGAAAAAAGTTGGTTTTATTATTCAGCTCTTATTGTGGTGTCGTTCCTTGTTGTATACACACGTAACTAGAATTGCGACGCCCAAGCAACTGCTACTTGTCTAGCCCCTTACGATGCGAAACATATATTAAGGTTGCAAATCGGGGGGGGGGGGGGGGGAACGATTCCACTTGTTGAAAATCACACCAGCTGCCTAGAAATAATAAAAAAATCGCGCGTTTTTACGCCTATTAAATCCGATTTCACAGCATTCGCTTGACTAAAGACGCCATTAGGTTTTGCCCCCCGTGTCCCTTGCAGTTTGCTAAACGGCTAGCTCCAGATGCAAGCTACGTAGCGGTGCGTCTGCTTTATAGATAGACTAGCGGAGTCGCTCGCTTCGCTCGCTCATTCCGCATCGTCTCGCTACGTTCGAGTAGCTTTCATGCTGCCTGCTACAACTCTTGTGCTGCGGACAGACATTCCACGTCTAAAACGATCAAGCAAATTGTCAGAGTGCAATACGCGTTTTTCGTCAGGCTGCATAAACAAATGCTAACCATAAATCATTCCAACAGTCTGGCCATCCGAGAGCTAAGTAATTTCTTTGATTCCAAGAGCATCGCAAAATCATGTGCTGATTATTTCGACGCAAACTAATTATAATTATTGCTCACAGTTCGTCCATCACATTCCTAAGCGCGCCTGCATTTCATCTATATCATTCCAAACATACGATTTGTTTGTTTGCACATTTGTACGTCTTCTCCTCCAGAAGTAATCCCCTATGAAGGTAGGAGATGAAATATTGAGAGAGAGCAAAGAGAGACACGCATTGAAAAAGTTTACTTTACGTGAAAATCACTCGCTCTGCTTGCTGAATCCACGCACAACAGTGCTTCAGAAACACGAATGTTTGGCACCCTTTTAAAACCAGGTTTCCATGCATCAAGTCAGCTGATACAAAACCAATTTTAATATCTATATGTGCTACGCTGCAAAATACGTCGTCCGTTTAGGTTATTTTTTGCGTGCATCCATCTCCAGGTCATCTTAGTGCGTAACTAAGAGCTTCAAGACGATCCTTGTTCATGTAATTTCTATGTACTGATAATTGTACTGATTATTTCGACGCAAACTAATTGCAAATGTTGCTCACAGTTCGTTCGTCATATTCCTCGGCATACCTACATTTCACCTACATCATTCCAAACATACGATTTGTTTGTTTGCACGTTTGTACGTCTTCTCCTCCTGAAGTAATCTCCTACGAAGGTGAGAGATGAAAGATTGATAGAGCAAAGCGAAACAAACATTGAAAAGGTTTAGTTTACGTGGAAATCACTCGCTTTGCACATTCAACCCACGCACCTCCGTGCTTCAGAAACACGAATGTTTGACACAGTTTTAAAAACCAAATCTATTGTTTTAATTTTCTATGCATCTCGTCAGTTAATACAAAACCAATTTTAAGATCTATATGTGGTGTGTTGCAAAATACGTCGTCCTTTCAGGTTATTTTTTCCGTGCATCCTTTTCCAGACCATCTCTCTTCGCTCGAGGCGGTTTGCATGAACAAACTATGACGTCATAAACATGAGGGTTTAAAAAAAAAACTTTGACGTTATTTTTTCAGAGTTTTTTGCGTTTTTGAGGGTCATAATGTCAAGTTACAGTGATGAAAATGGGCCTATATCTTTCGTTTGGTCCTATACTCCCATGTTTGTAGGCAACCCTTCCCAATCAACAGTTGGCGACTTGGAATTTAGCCTTACTCGCCAAATCGGCGACTGGCTACAGAGCATGCCACTAAAAAAGGGGTATCTCTGGAACCGTATAAGTTAGAGACGAACGGTTTGCTGCGTTATGCTCAGATTTATAAGGGCTATATATAACTGGATTTTCTGCATTAATACTGGAGTTTAAGAAAATTGCACAATTTTGTTAATAAATAAATTAGAGCAATCTTTCATCATACAAGACGTATTTGCTATGTGGCGAGTAAAAATTGTGAAATGGCGAGTGATTGTAAGGTCTACTGGCCAAGTGGCGACTGCTTCTGGATTGACAATCGGAAGGGTTGTTTGTAGGTGCTTTGGTTCCAGAGGAGTAGAGGTACAAACACACGCACATCATACGTCCTTAATGATGTAGATAAAAGGTGCACTCTCCACCAATCCTCGTTCCTAACTACCGGAACTCTTCATATGCTTCTAATTAAACTGTAAATTTTGGGAATCCTACTTTTAAGAAGAAGAATGTGTAACTGACCGGTTATTATTTATCGCCAGGGGAGGGGACAGACAGGACTGGATTAAGGGGGGTGCTTTGGGTGCTGAAGCACCGGGCCACAGGTCGAAAAAGAGCATCAATGGTGCCCCACTATTAAGGGGGAAAAAAAATAAGGTAGGCCTACTAATTTAAAAATGTTTTTATACTTTTGTTTTCTCCTTTTTTTGCGGATCGGGGGGGTGCGGTGGGCCACAATAAATCTTAACCACCAGGTCTCTACGCGGCTTAATACGGAACTGGGCTGGGGCGGAGGAAATTGGGGAGGAATCCTGAATTTGTGGGGCCCTGTCAGAGGGGTGTCACAAAAAAACATTATATTAACCAAACCGGAAGAAAAAGTCATTTTTGAACCGCAAACAATTTCTAAAAACGCCTCAGCTTCTGGGGGATCCCCATGATGTGAGTGTTCACAAGGTTTCGAAGTTATTAGCACAAGTATAGTTTTTTTCATTAAACTTTCTAGAAAAGCTTTGCCTCCTGGTTTCTTGACTTCTTCTGTCTTTCAGGTGCTGACTATGTTATGGACCTTGGCATGCACACCTACACTGGGTTCATCATAAGCTACTTATTGTCTATGAATCTCAACACGAAATGGGTGGAAGGGACATCGGTGTTTTGTAGAACATTCTTAACCCAACATGTCTTTTAGTTCACACGAGGCACTTTTTCCTTACAACTAGTGGAAACTTGTCGATGCGGAGTGCTGCTAATTACTTAATTTGGCTATAGGAAATCATCCACAGACAGTCTCAGTATTCAAAATGCGCATTTTTGTTTGGGGGGGGGGGGGGGGGGACAATATTTTTGGACTTACGCGTAGTGGGGGTCAAGGTATTTTTTAGGGTTCTGATGGGGGGAAGGGTCATTGAAAATTTGGTTGTCACATTTTCATTTCCTCCTCCCCTCCCCCCTCCCTGGCCATAAATAATGACCAGTCCCTAACTAAAAGTAACGGTCACTGCTCCCATTTCAACCATGAGAAATGACCACCATTTAGTCCACGATCCAAGTCCAGTCCACCACCCACATAGGTTTGACCGCAAAGGCCAAGCGCTATTAAGCTGAGACAGATCCCCAAAACGTTTTTTGTGGGTTGTCTATTGGCCGCACGGCCTTGTTTGTACCTTCTTATAACCGTTTTTCTCGACGGTGATTGGTTGATCACCTAAACGAACTTGACAGGAGCTTGAGACAACCAGCTTGGTTATCGGTGGCTGAACCCGTAGAGGTCTTCTTTCTTCGGCCTGGATGTGCGCGTGCGCAGTCGTTGACCCGCCAAGTGACCGAAGAAATGGAAAGGCTTGTAATGGCTGGCCACAAATTCTGGTAATAAAATCTGTGAGATATATGGGGCAAAGATTTAAACAGTGCTGTAAAATGCGAAATTGTCGCTGGTTTGAAAATGGATTGTGGTTTTGTAAAGTTATGTTTTATTTGTGAAAATGTATACGTGGAACTACAGATGACGACAATGAAGTTTTGATTGCGGTACAAAGGATCGCTGATGTGCAATCTACTGCTTGTCCCGACTCCATAATCCAGTTGAAAAATAACAGTAGGCCTTCATACCAAAATCCCAAAAGGGTGAAAGAGCCCTCCAAGAGTGGTACACTTCTATATAAACACGCGCTAATTTTAACACATTGCTAGTTTAAATCAAAAGTATACATTTTTTAATTGCAAGCGAACGAATTAGTGCTTGAAAAGAACTGAAATTGCAGTGAGAAGAAAAATAAACAAACACTCATCGCAGCCTTGGGAGACTGCGGCGATGGCCATGGTGCGCCCATAGAGGGAAAAACATTCACATTCACGCGTACTTTTGCTGAATTCGTCACGAAAAATTGCCTGTGACGTCACTCTTTCTTGATGCCAACATGGAATGCCGTGCGCTACAAATGTTGTGTTCTTATAACCAGTCGTATTCTTTATACAACCAAGAAACCAATAGAAGTGAAATCACGACTTGCACCAAACAGGCAAATAACGGTTGTTGGAGAAGCGGTGATTACAATCAGAATAAATGCGGTTTAGGGTAAATAAATGAATAGGTCGGTGCACGTTACAAAGTGTTAATAAAAGTTCTTTCCAACGTGTAATAATACAAAAACAAGAAAAGAAAGAAAGAAAAGACAACTTACCCGTGGCACTCGAACCCAGGACAGCCCAATTACACTTTTTTTTAGTCTTTATTTAGTTGAATTATTTCTAGTGTGGAAGCCAAGGAGCATGTGGTTTGACCTCAAACTCCCATGTTAAACCCCAAATTTCGATGCTTAATTTCTCCCCTGTCTTTTAATATTTTGCACTCATATTTAGTACATAAGCGTTGTTGGACTTGATGAACATATTGTCCGAACTTTCATTAATTTCCGATTTGTCTCATCGATGATCTGGACTTGATCTGGAATCGTAATTTTAATTTTTGGCTTGTTCTTCTTGTTCTTGTTGGCACGACACGTTTCTGCTACGCTCTCTACAGATCAAACTATTTGTCCTACAAATCTCGTTCATAGCTAATTTTACAGGTATTGCTCTGGAGATGTGTCCTTTCTAATTGGTCAAATGGTTCAAGGAGCTCTACACGCCCAGATTGATTGTTTTACATTTTTTTTTAAACATTGTTATTATGCAACAATGTCAATCAGCAAACGCCAGCTGCAAGACATAAGACTGAAGATTAAAGGGTTTGTTTCCATATTGATTTGTGCAAACTGTAATTGATAAAGATACAAAACATAAAAACAACCCCTAATCTAAATTGCATAGTACGCCAAAGTAGCACGAATTAGTAGACAAAAACGAACTCGTTTGATGCTTAAGGTAAGTTTTAGCTGATCCAAAGTCAAAACAGCACGGGAGTACAAATAAACTTTCCTGTAAGGTTTCAGATACTGCAATGTTGCTGTATTGTTTAGTCCACGTGAAACCTTACTGCTGTATCCAACCATTGTACACGTTAATACGATTAAAGCCAGTGCCCAAATTTCAAAATTTGTCAAGCCCAGAACTAACGAAGAATAATGTAAGGCTGCACACTCCACTACTTTCTGGGCTAAATTTTTTTCAGTATTCTTTAGTCACGAGTCTTACTTTCATTTTATCACCCTACTGATGACACATACATCATTTTTCAAGATTTTCAAGCACTTTTCCAAGCATGGAATTACATTATTACTTTTTAGGACATTTCCAGGCTTGTCAGGACTCGCACGAACCCTGAATTACCTGTATTAAAAAGTAATCGTCACTAAGACGCTTACTTTTTAATCGTTTTCCAGCGATGTTGTTTATCCAAATATAGAATGCATCAATCATGGCTGATCTATCGACGATTCGTGTGAAAAAGTAAAAATGGTAAAAACATGTAAAGGTTTCACGTGAACTAAACAATGTAGCAACACTGCAACATCTGAAACCTTACAGGAAAGTTTATTTGTATTCCTTTGCTGTTTTGATTAAACAGCTACTAACAGCCAGTAGCCGCCCCGGTAGCGCAGTGCAGAGATGCTGCCGGTGTGAAAAAATGTGAAAAATGTGAAAATTTGCCGATGGTAAAATAATATGTGAAAAAATGTTGGTGTGAAAAAAAAATGCACAAACGAAGTTAAAACAATCAAATTGTCCGCCCTAATTTTGGGCCCAGAATTACGCAGGCATGCCTGTGGTTAGAACACACACAAGAAAATTGGTTGGTTTACGGGCAGAGTCTCTTTGAAGTCACTTTCACTCTTTTGAGTGAAATTACAGAGAAATTACAATGGTTACTGGAAAAGAAAAAATTTTATTAAAGAAATGTGAAACTGGTGATATATGAAAACGAAGAAATAGTGATACGAAAATGAAAGTAAGTACGTGAAAAATTTGAAAAAGTAAAAAGCAGGTATGTGAAAAATGAGAAAAAATGAAAAGCGGGTATGCGGAAAATATGAAAAAAATAAAAGCGAGAATGTGAAAAAATGTGAAAAAAGCTGGTACTCCCGGCAGCACCCCTGGCAGTGGTTAGAGTGCCCCGGCTAATAAGCAGGAACTCCTGGCTCGAATCCCAGTTAGGGCAGTTGGTCTTTTCTTTTTATTTCAGATAAGTGTATCAATTGTGTCCTCACAAGACCAGTCTTTAAAATGCAGACTGCTTGTTTCATTAACTTGTTAAAAATGATTCGCTTAATTTAGGGCGTGAAGCTGCAGAGCAAAATTTAATCCTTGTCCTTTCGTACATATAGTTTCCATTTTGTTGCTTTCGCCCCATTTTAATTACGTCCGGGAAAGCAGCGGAAAAATGCCTGCGGCCGGCG
>JAHWFP010031791.1:0-19168 GCA_023313725.1 Lithobius niger
TCTTCAAGACAGTCCTCTTTAGAGCAAAGTGAACATTAACGAAGAGAAAGGAAGGGCTGTCCCCTGGAAAACTAAAAGAACGGCCCATGGGACAGTGCCATGAACTATGGAGCAAAATATCAGACACTCAGGCGGCCTAAAGCGTCGTATTCAATTGTTGCCTTAACGTTACCAGAGACAGATGAGCATTTTGCAAGATTCAAAAACACACGCAGCAGCCTACAATACGAAAGGATGTATAGAACGTAGCAAGCAAGATTATCAATCGTAGGCTATATCTAGTCTGTTTTGTCAGTTTGAACAATGAAGTGAATGTTTGCAGTTAACTGAAACTAACCTTCACGGTAGACTATACAATTGGTTTCTTTTAACAGTGTTCATCAATAGCCCTCGCGGAAATTACTACCATTCAACAGCCCAGCTATACTGTTTGCAACTTGGAACAACTTATAACTCACCAACTTTTTGTGACGTGACAAAAAGGGACCGTCAATTTATTGTTCGCGGCAACATACAACAAATCAATACAGCAGCAAGATAAATAATTCCAAATACGGATATTGCCAAGCTTACCTTCTTCCACATTTGAATCCAGTTGTGTGACTTTAACAGATAAACGGTCAATGCGGACTTGCAGTGAACTGGCTCGTTGCACCAGCCTGCCTGCTTCGTGAAACAAGTCCCCAAAAATGTCTTCCGCATGTTTGCTCAGACAACTCAACTGACGGATGATGTTGGCCAAAGTTCCATTTGTGACACATTCCAACTCGTTGGCGACCTCAACTGGAATGGCCCCACGACTAAGAAACACGGGTTCCACGACCCGTTGAAGAAGTGGCATTGTCTCAACCTTGCTTCACCCTGTAACAAATTTAGCATCTCCATTACACACAATCAACTTACTAATAAATTTTTAAGCATTTTAAAAGAATTTTTTTTGTAGGCGTAATCAATACATTTTTAACCTGATCAGGGTACAAAAGAAATAGTGCTTGTGGCCTCAGTTAACTTGTACAGCTAAATTATACATTAATGATCATTCTATTTACTCATCTTTGTATTTGCTGCCGTGAACTGGATTTTGATCCTTTTGAATCTATTTTAACGCAATATAATAACTTGACTTTTATACTGTAAAAATATTCAGTTAATGGTACCCTAATTGCGCCACACTGAAGTGACTAGGTACCTGGGTCTTTGATTTTTACTTTCATATGGAAAATAATAGTAATTACTGTAAAATTGGGAGAGGGCGGGCGTCCCCGGGATGAAGTACAGGGGTCTCAGGCGCCTCACAGGAGAAAGGGCAGGGAAACAGCGTAGAGGTAGGTGAATAAAAAAAAAAAAACCTGTGTGAATTTGAACCATTTTCCTGAAACTTAGGGATGCAATTTTCATAGGAACTCATTTCGTCAAAACAAATTTTTTTTTTAAGAAGTGCCCGTTGTACTTTGTGGGAAAGGGTCCAGGCCAGAGCCCATTAAGGTAGCTTAATCTAAATAGGGATAGACCGATATTAATATCGGTATCGGTATTTACAGATATTATCGGTATTTTTTGTGTATCGGTATCGGATCTGAATCTGTGTTTATTTACCGATATTTTAGCCGATACGACCAACTTCCGTGCGCGCTGGCTACTCCACCTAGCTTGTGAGAAACCTTTCCTGCATAGCACCGCTTGTATCCCATGACGTCATCTGCACAGCAGCTTAGTGAATTCAACGTGTGTGCATTGCCAGATTCAGGGCAGGGCTTCTTGGGATTAGGCCTATCTGCAGTGTACGCTGGTTTTTTTTTTACATTCGAAGGTACACTTGCGGATCTGCCACCACTGAGAAAAAAATTAGAAATTTAATTTTCTTGCACACCAGTTTCATAATGATGAAGTATGCGTTCGACTTTTTGACCCATTATTTTTTTTCTGAAAATCGGTATCGGTATATTTGTATCGGTGTATCGGATCGGCGTGTGAAGGGAAAATCGGTATCGGATCGGTATTTTTCTGTATCGGTCGATCCCTAAATCTAAACAAATCGGCATGAATTTGAAACAACGGCCTCCTGCAGTAGAAGGGGGGTGTCCCCGGGCAACCCTTGTAGGACAGCATATTTAAAGAAATCAGCGTCGATTTGAAACGTTTCTTGCAACTTTACATACAAATTCATTTCAAAATAAAATATTTGTTAAACAAGGGCCTCTTATATTCACGGGCTGCCCAATCCGACACACCAACAACAATAATACTTTATTGCTGAGACTGACTCGAACTTATATGAGTAACAATATACGGCAAATGCAATAGTAATAATAATTACGTGAAGGAACCATGTTCCAAGAAACTAATCTGTGCACTAGAATAAATAAGAGGACAATATTTAAGCTATTAAAAATGCAATGCAAGTAGCCACTTTTTAATTTCCTATCACGTAAATATGGACCTGCTAGATCCTTTTAGTGTACAGGAATTTGGTTAAAAGCAGCGTGTATAATAGGCTATATAGTCAATAGTTCTTTTGCCACAAGTTCCTCCATGGTGGTACTTCTAAATATTCGCAGGCACTTCTAGTGGTGCCATTTTTTTTTTTTTTTTGCATTTTAAATGAAGCGTTGAAATAATAACTTGATAATTCAAATAAATTCTTAATTTTAAGAATACACTTTTGCTTGAGGATTTATTTTTACCAAGCAGTACTTTAATTATTTTGTTTTGAACTTTTATGCTGCAAGACGTTTAAATAACCATCAGGACTTGTTCCATAAATTTTACATCTATACCTTACTTGTTAGTCAATCCAAGCATTATACAGATTTAGTTTTGTATTATTATTTACAGCCTATTTAATTTTGTATAAGGCAAGGACAGTATGTCAAATTCTGAGGATGTGACGTTCCATGTACAATGTACAAATTTCCAGTTTTTGTCAATGGTTAGGACTAAGTAATTTGCAGTTTCAACTTGACGTAATTGTTTTTGTGTTTACACTGTTTAGCATTATAAAAAACTAGAGGAAGCCTGTGCTATGCACAGGTCCGGCCACATTTCCCGGGACATTTTCCCGACGACTTGTCAGAATGATCGACCACTCATGCCTGGCTCCTTTTTGGCTGTAGGTAGAGTGGGAGAGTGCATTTTCAATGCGGGCGCGAGGAGGGGAGAAGTGGTTTTCCTTTAGGCTTTCCTTTTAGCTGGCCTCCAATATTATAATAAAGATGTGCTATTCATGAGTGAGCACATGTTTTGTCAATGCCGAGGTAGAAATCTTTTGTCAGTCAGCCAGTTAAAGCTTGTTCAAGTCTAATTGTAGCTTTGTACGCATGTCCTCATAGTAATTACCGATTTTTCGTCACTTATTTTGGTTTACGATCATATCGACTTACGCAACACCAAAATAGTTAGTTTTCTTCAAACCAGCGAATTTTCGAAAACTGCTATGGGTTTTCTTCTTCAGGCTAAGGATGCGAGACGTGCACACACCACTACTGGTCAAGATTTTACTCCTTGACTAATGGTGCGTGCACGTCTCACATCCTTAGCCTGAAGAAAACCTGTAGTAGTGTTCGAAACTCGCTGGTTTGAAGAAAACGAACTATTTTGGTGTTACGTAAGTCTCAGTAAGTCGATATGTTCTCATAGTTTAGCTGGATGCAATTAGGCTATATCCTATGCAAGCATACAAAATTAAATGTGTGTTCCACTGTAGATCACCAATATCATATAAATCAAAATTAAAGAGGCCCTTATTTTTAGTAATAAAAGAAGGTTATAAAAAATATATAACGTAATATGCACTAATCAGTAACAGTTTGGAATAATTCTAAGTTAAAAGGACACACCCTGTCGTGTTTTTGTGCATCCTGCACATAAATAGCTTTTGCAACATTTACATACATTTTGAGTGAATGTAGCTAACCATGGGGAAAAATGGTAAAATAAAGGTTTGCAACATTTATACATGTTCGAATTAATGTTGCAAAACTGAGTCATACACGACAGCCAACTCCGAGGAATGTACCTTAAAACAATTAACTTGTAATTAAATAATTATGGTGAAATTGCTTTATTTTCCATTTGGTTTAAATTAGTGGCACATCCTATTTGTAACATTGGTGTCCTCTTCAATAAGGTAGGTTTAATCTTGATGTGCCATCTAGCACAATGACACTCTTGGCTGAACTGATGAGGGTGCCAGGTCAAATGTGAAATCGTAATGTTTGACAGACATACGAAGGAAATGTGCAAAGGAAAAGAGTTTTGTTGACACAACTAGCTTTTTAAAAAAAAAGCATTTTCCATACTATTTGAAGCAGTGAAGGTAACACTAGACGAGCAATGCAGAAAATTTTCCCGTAGTAAGAACATAATTTTACCTGTACAAATCCTGTTGTCAATCTTGTAATGACAGAAGTAATGCTACATAAAAGAACCATCGGAATTATGTTTCTGCAAGTTTCAGTTTCCTTTGCGTTTTGGCTGCTAATTCTGTTGTCAGAGACTTTCTGATTGTTGCTCACCTCTCCACTCAAAACACAATTTACGTTCAAGAGATCCTTCTTCTCTATTGAGAATAGGACCCAATGCTTTCTTCATTACTACGGCCCTAGATTCCTGATTCCAGCAACTTGCAACAATTTCAACCACATAACAACCCTTTTCGAATGTCAGTCTAGTAGCAGTCGCCACTTGGCCAGTAGACCTTACAAAGCCCTCGCCATTTCACAATTTCTACTCGCCACATACCATATGTCTTGTATGATGCGAGGTTTCTCCAATTTATGCATTAACAAAATTGTGCAATTTTCTTAAACTCCAGTATTAATGCAGAAAATCCAGTTATATAGCCCTTATAAATCAGAGCATAACGCCGCAAACCGTTCGTCTCTAACTTGTACAGTTCCAGAGATACCCCTATTTTAGTGCCATGCTCTGTAGCTAGTTACCGTTTTGAGAAGGGTTGCGGCACGTAAGGATTTTAAGCCAAGATTCTGAAATTGGCAACACATTGCTTACAGTAAAGCAAAGTTTGCTAGAAAATCGCCCGACATCAGTGACGTAATATTACTGCTACATAATACATTCTTATCAACTTGGCAGTGATGCAGCACTAGTATGTCAGTTCAGGACTTGCGTGCTGTCTGTCGGTGTCATGAAGTGGATTTCGTTCCACCTCCTTTCCGAAGGTTAGGGACAACCGTCGTGTTGTCTATTTGGACTTGAATAACTTTCCTTAAGATTGTGCACTGGTAATGATTGAGGGTTTTAACGCATAACCACCTGAAAAAACTATCAGACCCTTTTTTTTAGAGTCCATATGGTACTTGGGTCGGTTCTCGGATTCGAACCGGCATTCTCTTGGTTTGGAGCCGACGACGCTGACCACTGGCCTGCGATTCCCCGCTTTGCTCGGGGTCCCCGGGGTCCCCTCACAAAGCTCGCGCTGGGACTTAGTTTTTTCGCTGTTATACGTTGAAGGCGTACGTCCGTATCTAGGCGGCTATGGGTTAGCATCGCTTTTAGTTCTAGCATGTTGATGTGATGTCAGTCCTACGATGGGCCAGATGCTTTTCGATCTCCGATGTGAGCTCCCCAGCCGTCCACTGAGGTGTCCGTCAAGAGGATTAGGTCTGGCTGGGGTTCGTGAAGTGGGACTACTTGCAATAGGACTCAAACATCTGTCCACCATAGGAAGTATTTCTTCTGGGAAGTTTTCATACAAGGGGTGCGTTGATTCTCCAGGATGTTGGCTCGAACCCAAAGTGTCTATGCGATAGTGGTGGAGGGGTCTAGTTTTCCATCTTCCGCATGGTACTAGGTTTGCCATCGAATCTGATTTCCCAATCAGGCTGTTCAGTTCTGTCAAATTGGTACAACAGAAACTCAGAAAAGTTCTGGACTGAAGTTAGAAGTCTTAGATTCATTCTAGTGAGGGCATTTTACTGTCGCAGCAGAAAGATCGAATAGAGCTCCTAGGAAGAGAAAGGATTGGGCTGGTGATAATCTTGATTTCTTGAAATGTATTCTAAAGCCCAGGTGGTGAAGAAAATCTAAGGTGCAGACTAGGTTTTGTTTGAGCAGATTTTGGTCTTAAAAGCCAGTCATCCAGGTAGGCGTGTGATTGGATTTGCTGTTGGGCGAAGATGAGCCATATAAGTCTTAGAATTGAGGTGAATATTCTTGGAGCTGCATTGAGGCCGAATGGCAGAGTCTCAAATTCTTAACTTTAGCGTTGAAGATGAACTGGAAAAGGTAGCGTATTGAGTGATGCGTCTTCGAGATCAATAGAGATTAGAGACCATCCAGTCATTTTGTTTGAGCGATTGACGGATAGAGTCCAGGGTTTCCATTTTGAAATGAGGGTTTTCCATTTTTCGATTTAGTAGTTTCAAGTTGAAGATCAGCCTTTCACTGAATGAAAAGTTGCAAAGGAGGCCTTCTTAAAACCTTGCATCGATTAGAAACACCAAACATTTTGCTTCAGCCAGGTCAGTTTCGGTAGGGAGTTTTTCACAAAGCGGCTTTTCATTGGCTGCGGTGTTAAGGACATCCGCTTGAGCACCGGCTCCAAGGACCAGACGTAACTTTCTCGAGATTTGCGTACTTGTGCCAAAGTCGAGATTTACGTCCCACGTCAAGAACCCAGACTGAGTGTAGGCCAAACCCCCCCCCCCCCCCGCGCGGGGGCGCGCCGCGGCCTTCCTTGTCGAGTTCCAAATGTTCTCCTCTTCCTCTCAGAAGGCCTCCCATTACGGAGAAGGGTGGTCAGGAGGGTTTAGATTGACCAAAAACGAAACGTCTTCTCGGAATCTGATCACTAAGACCGAAGCCAAAACCGACGGTTAGACCTGTTCTTTAAAGGGTGATTTTCAGACGAGGGTTTAAATAAGTCTGTCGGGAATTACATCTTCCACAGTTTTCAGGAATTTAGAAAGGGGAATGCCAGCGGATTTGCACTATCGCGAGTGACGGAAGTGCTGTAAAAGTGAGCATGTCTTGAAGCATAGTCCGAGTCATATTGATGTTGAGGACGGACAGAACTGGTCTTCGTTCAAAAAGTCGAAGAATTCCTCTAGTTTTTTAGGATAACTTTCTTCGCCATTGTGTTTAATCTCATTAGCCTCACCCACGATCAACCAAACGTGTCAACACGTAAGTTGATTGTGGGTGAGGCGAGTGTTTTCGCTTTCGCATCTGCTGCGCTGTTTATTCCGATCTTGTGTGCTTTCGCCTCTACTTTGTTGTCCATGTTCATTATGGGTCGCTTTGCTTTCGCACTTACTTCATCAGATGGCGATATTCCATGGGCTTTCACAGCGCTATCAAGAATGGTGTTTAACACCTTCACCTTTGCATATGTTGCTTTCGCCAATTCACCAGCGAGTCTCCAGGAGACAGTAGTGTTACGGCCGGAACTTGTAAGGCTAGATTGTGAAGGGCGGCTGTTGATGCTAGTCGAGCGGCGGTGATTAAAACCTTTCTGTTGTCTAGTGTCAGGACTGCAGCTAGGAGAATGTTTACGCTTCGGAGTGCAATGGATGTTGTTGGCCGACGACCAGTCAATCCATCTGCATACACATTTAAGTTCCCTTCGGGTATGGCAGCGTCGAACCAGTCGGTTGGATTAGGCGATTGAGCTGCCGACGTGGTTATTTGTGGTTTTGACGAACCCGGTCGAAAAGTTTATCAATCTCTACTTTTGACAATGGGCCACATGAAGTTGGTTCAAGTGGTCCTGAGAACGACGAGGTGGAAATTCATATGATTTGTTTAGCTTTGAAGACTTGTTCTTCTTTAACTGATTGGATTTCAGTTTCGACTTTAACTTGGAATACTTGGCCTTAGTTGTGGCAAATTCTTGGCATAAAGATTCTTGCTTGGTAATTGAAGAAACAGATTTTCCAGCCAAAGAAGTGAAGTAATCAAGGATAGGTTCCACATTTTTGTCGATAGAAATTGCGTGAAAAAAAAAACTCACGAAGGTCATTGAAGGTTGGTCTACTCTTTACAATTCGATGGAAGCTGGAAGGCCAGTGAAAGTTGCAGCCATGAAGGGGACGCAGGTGTCTTGAAGGGCGTACAGTCGAGGACAGACGGGTGCTGTGAGTCGAACAAGCTGGGAGAGACGTGAGCGGTGATATGACAAGAGAAGCCAAATACGGTATGATGCCCACAGTCTTCAATGAAGCTCGAGATGCCTATCATTTTGGGTTGATCACGGCGGGAAGGGCGAGAGCAAGATGACGAGCGTGAGGGCGTAATGCCCGGAGAAACATGAGAGCTAGAGCCAGCTGGCGGAAAGGTGCTCTTCCTATGCAGCTTGGAGCTTCGAGACATGTTCTTTAGCCTTGTCAATGGTGAGTTTTTGCTTTCAATGAAGACGTGAGAAAAGGGAGAAGAAAAGAGCATGCCCGAACAGAGCGGGTTCTTGAAAATAAAAGATGCTTCCAGAGGGAGGGAGGGAGGTGCGCATGTGCACTTTGGAGTTAGCGAGCTGACTGGTGATTGGTTTAAATCTGTACAGGGAAAAAGCATTTCAGAATAAAAATGCTAAAATTTACAGGTAGCAATAGAAATATAAATAAAGACAGTAGGCCTTACACAATCGTAATGTTATGCCGCCTTATCACATCCATTTGTGTAGCCCAACTTTCACAAATCTTAAGAAGGTTAGCACATCGAGCATATTTTTTTTAGCTGTAAAAGCTAAAAAAAAAAGTATTGCAACTGTGCAAAAGACTAATTACACAGATCAAGTTCTCAAAGACATCATCACTGTGTACCAATGCTTATCTCCCGCCAAAACTACAAGTGATAGGCTAATACAAAAAAACGTAGCCTAGCCACATTACAGACTTCTTTTTGCGCTTCCTTACTTCACCATAGCACAAACATACATACAACTATAAAACTAAAGTGCTAGTGTTAGGACAGCAGTTCCCAACTAGATATAGCATGCAAAGGTGCCCACCCAACCCCTCTCTTTGCTGGGTATTATTTTTTAAATGAATAATACTGGTAAGACTTGAAATCTAACCATGTAATAAAACTTCACCACCGATCTTGTAGTACAGTGCCAGAAAAAGTAAAAAGCGGTGCAGTACTTTAAAGGAAGTTCTGTCTTGGTTAAAGGGAAGTTTAGAACATAACACGACACCTAGTTTTTATATTACAGCATCCAAGATTACATTATCTCTATCATAGCCAATCATGTGGCCTGACATAAAAATAGGCCTAGTACGTTTTGTAGAAAACTAATGGAATTGATTAGCTCATTCTAAGCTACAGTGACTGGACCTAATTATGAGCTGCAACTCAGCCTAGTGGTTTATACTTCATAGGCCTAGGTCAATAAAGCAAACACTTAGTGTGGCCTTGTGAGATGAATACGTTGTGATAACATTTATTTGCTAGGCACAATTAGCTAGTTAGTTCAGTTACTATACTTTGTTCCACATTATGTTTTCAGAAAACTGACTGTATGACACCACGTTTTCTTCCACTACGAGTGCAAAAAATCCGTAAACATCCCATTTGTAAACTCTAACAGTAACTTTGTAGAGTCTCCAAGTGTGATACCCACATGTTTTTGCACTCTTAGTGCAAGGAAACGAGTCGTCATCCAGTCAGTTTTCTGAAAACATAATGTGGAACAAACTATAGTCTCCAGCAGTTTTTGTTTTATTGCCGTGTATTTCCAACATTGGCTTGTTTTTTTGTTTTAAACTGATGGTTCAAGTCGGGAACAACAATTTTCCTAACAGTAAATTATTATGGCTTAAAATTTCTTGGCGTTATGCCATCACATGTGGGACCACAATTTTATTTGGAAATATGAAAGTTTCGCAGATTTAAACGGATTCTGTTATTTTTAGCATTTTTCAACAATTAAACAACAAAAACAATCTCACGGTTGGCATTCAGAACAGAACAATTATGTAGGCCTAATCATGATAGGATAGTCATGCAAAACATTTGTGCGAATTCCTGATTGTTGAGATACAGACAAATTGTCAAACCTTTTTTTCCCAGCAGAAAAGCGATAAGACTTGACAGCAAAATTTCACTTTCCATCTAAGTAGGACTATAACCTTCTTTAATTCGCTGTGGTAAACTACAAGTTGTTTCTGCAGAATGTAGTGATTGATGCCATAGTAAATCGTTGTCTATGGATCAAGCGTTCTTAATGAGTGTTGCATTAGAAAGTTATTTTTCAATTAGAAAAATTAACTGGAATGTTTCTGCATGATTGGGACATCCTTCCCTTTGCAGTGGGATGACAAAAGACCACGGTTTTCCCTCAACTTAAAGCTGCCTTTTTCCTGCATTAATTGTGGGAGCATTTCCCCTGACTTACAATAAATGTAAATGCGTCCTCCCACTCCTAAGTATTCCTCTGAGTCTTTACGGTGTGTTCCATACTCATTGCAAGTTTTGATTGAAGTCGCCGACATTTATGCACTCTTCCATAAAGGATAGACAGTTGGTCTGTCTTACAACGGAGGTTTCAACGGGTGTCTTCGGCTGAAGCCATTGTTTCCCCCCTTGTATTGTTGTAAGCCATTGGGGCCCCCCCCCCTCATGCTCTCTTTGTTATGTCTGCTGAGATTGAATTTGATACAATCTACTGCCACTATTGTCACCAACCATTGTACTGCTGGAAAATGGTTGTTGTATTGTTACCCCTTTCTGTACCGAACTAATTACTCCGTTACTGCGAAACCACCTTTGTTCCCTTCCTCATGCTTTGTATTCTTGCTCCATCAATTCTCCACGTAGGAGTAACGTTGCTTTTCTCTACCCTAATGTGTTAACCCTAACTAGGTAGCCTAACCCCAATTAAAATGACGTCTAATATAAGGATCGCGTTCAAAAAGCTCATGATGAAATCCCCTGATTTTTCCAAGTTTTTCAGACCAATATTGATATTTCCCCCCGATTTTTGTGGGTCGAAGGAAGGTGCAGTACAGGACTAAAAAATTTTTTTTCATATTACAGTCAAATTGCAATAACTATTGCATTGCTTTGCAAAATCAAAAATTGTATTTCTCTAACTGGTACTGGTAAAGAGTAGGAAAAGGCCATAATCTGAACAAAACTAGAACGCACTTAGGCCTATGGAGTAGGGATGTCCGATACTCGAAAAATTCGAGCCGAGCCGAGTATGAAACTTGTACTCGAACTCTGCTCGCTGCTCGCGTCCATACTCGAATTCGGCGAAAATGCGATAACTTCACCAATTTTTGACCGATTTTGACATCTCAATATACCAAATCGATCGTCTCAACGAGAGCTTTCCAGTAGTGCAGATTAAAAGTCAATAACTGAAACCACTTTTAAGTTATGTCCTGAAAACTGGAAAACCATTACCAACACAGTCAGATAAGCACCATCTTTGTTCTTATTATCTTAACTAATTAAAGAGAAACTTGCAAACAAAATATTTCTATCAAATACTCGAACTCGGCTCGATACTCGATTCTTCTGCTGAAAACTCGGCTCGGCTCGAATTACAATTTTTCTACTCGCACATCCCTATTATGGAGTTATCACTTTAACAGAAATGAAACAAAAAGGATGTGAAGTTTGAATTGAAATAAAGTGAAAGTTTTATAAATAAAAAAATTAATCCAAATTAGCTATTCTTTATAGAGTCTGATAGACTTTCCGGAAACTGTTCAAACTCCCCGACTTTCGTTACATATTTTTCAAATTCCCCAATTATTCCCTGAATTTTCCAGACTTGTTAAATTCCCTGAATTTTCCCGGTTTTTCAGGTAGAACGCCACCAAATACTTGTGAGGAAACGTGACGATGCAACAGCGCCAATTAGTTCGACCCCTTCAACTGGAGGAATAAAGATGTTGGACCTCATACGAGATTGCTTTCTTGACCGAACTCGCAAAAAGTCGCCAATTGTCCGACGTTGCCGATCCACACGACCTCTGTGACCTATGCACGTCTTCAAACATCTTAACCGGTAAGGGTCAAATTATTCTACATTGTGTTGAGGTCCGGAATCCCACACTCTACTACTTTGTTTGGGAATCCTGCTTCGCAGATCTATCACTTGTCCCTACAGTGAGTCTATGCTTTTCAAAGTACCAGCCAGACGCATAACTTCTTTCCGTCCCTGACATTAAAGTCGACTTTTATGTACTGACACCGAAATTACCCTTATATAACAAACCAAGTGAAAACAGACTAGGAAAGTCAGGACAAAAGAAAATTGGCACTAGTATTGTTATTGTACTACGGCGAGCAACTGATGCTACCAGTAGGTAAACAAAATAAATACCACAAATCTCCTATTAAATGCCCATGGGCTGTTAAAATTAATTCGGTAAAAAACACGGGTCGGCCTTAAAAGTTATAATTTGCGTCTAAATACTATCTAGGAAGGGTGTTTAGGCCTAACTCCATCGCAGAAAATTCAGCGTTTACGCGATCTTTCACGTGTACACCACGTGATCTGGGTTAGGCCTAACATTAACGAAATGTCTTTATTCTCATTTGTTAAGGAATTTACTTTATTAGTTTAAAGGGATGAAACATTGATTTCCTTGAATGTGTGAAGCTATTAGTCAACTTCTAGCAGAATAATTACGATCTCCAATGGTTTTAGGTCAGAAATAGTGAAATAACCTAGCTACTGCCCTAGGATTGAAAGCAATTTCACGAATTCTGACCTTAAAATATTTAGGGTGGGTGGGCCATAGCTTTGCTAGGCTGTTAATAGGCTATTTACGGTAGATAGGTTATGGATGGAATTGGCCGACACTTGCAAATTGACGACATTTTTTATCACCAATCTGGCGACTGAACTTAGGATTGATCACCAGACCACAGAAGTTTATCGTCATTTGGCGACAGGAGAGTGATAATATTTACTTCTAGTGAGATGATACATTAATTTACGAAAAAAAGACAACTGCCTCGACTAAACACCAACCAAGTAGAGGCAAGTGTCATATCATTATTCTCAGATAGGCTAATCTGTATTCTCCTGAGACAAGCCTTTGATGCCTACTGCTTTCACATTTACGTGATTTATTACTTATGTAATACATACGTACTGTAGAATAGTAGGCTAGTAAATAGGCTAGAGGTAGGTTCCATTGAAATGACACAAAGCAGACCTTATAGAAACACACATTTTGACTTGTTATCAAACCAAAGTACTTACTCTTTGCCCTTTGTTAATTTTTTAATGCAAAAAGAAGATGTACGATAGCCGTTGAACCGATTTTTTTTTTTAACGTTTCAACAAGTTTTTCACATTTTTAACAACCATGGCAGAATTCGCACGATGGGCAACACAGTACTGACATTAAATAAACATGGTACGCTATTTACCAAAATTGTCCCTTGATTGTCACAAATCAAGGTGCGAATTTTCGGTGGTCTTTTATCTTTTAGAAAGATCTCCAACCTTCCTCAGGCAATTCGAGCGTTGAACGCCTTTTGACTTGGAGAAACGGGAAGTTGTTTTGAATTTCCTGCACGTGTTTGTGCTTCCGGTTTGGGAGGAGGGATAAATGGGGCGAGCAGCGGCTCCATCTGTGGAGCTTGGGAAGAGATAGGAGGGAGGAGCGCTTTCCACCTGCAATTCAATCGGTGTGTCAATTCTGGTGTAATAATCCGATTGACATCGCAATGTGAGGCTTCTTGGTTGTTCATGAGAGATTTTCTGGCATTCTGGAAGTGATGGATGAAGATGCTTTCCAAAGCTCGAAGATGTGGCTCCTACTGTGTGTCAGATTTCAGAAGCATTGTGGTGCTCTTCCAACCAATTTCGTTATTTTTTGAGATGTGGTGAGCAGCAACTGCACTTCGTTTGGCTTTCCGTTTCTCCACAGCCTTCATGTGTTCTCGAACTCGGGTGCTAATTCAACGTTTGGTTTCGCCCACATAGATGGCGTCGCAGTCCGAGCACGGGATAGCATATACCGCTGCCTTGTTCTGCGGGAGGCTGCAGAAAACCTCGGGGTCATCTGAAGGAGGAGGAGGGGCAGTTTTGGTGTCCGTTGTTAGGTGTAGTTCCTGGCAAGTCGGTGGGATCACAGGACCAACGTTCTTGCTCTGGGACCTAGTGTTGTATCGGTGGTTGGCCGCGTAGCTCCAGAGAAAGTTCCCTTGGTCTTGGCGGAGGTTCCTCGAGGAGAAGGGGTAGCAGCAGGAGGGTGCGGTGGCCCAGTCTAAACAGTACTGACAATTGGCAGTGTTGCAAAAGATTTACCGGTACTAGGCTTTTTTTTGTGTGTCCGTCTCGTTTTTGGATAATTTTGCCAAAGTCACTTCAGTGCAGCGTTGTTACCATTATAATAAAGTCACGATTATAAACGTTTAATTAAAATTGAAATTCACCTGATTATAATCAAGGACCAGGTTGATGGAAAACTGCTGACATACAACCAAAATAAAACACACTTCAGTTGAATCTTCTGCAGTCAGTAACGTTCTTGGCCCAATTCTACAAAATGGCAACGTTCACGCCCTTAAATCCAAGGAAAAACTGAATGACTTTGCAACTTATGTACATTTAGGAGGCAACTAACAACTGCAGCTGACTTGACTGTTTATTTAATTGGCTCATATTTGAGGAATGTGCCAGTGCGCCACAACACCTACAACTTCAGTAAGTATCATTACTGTAATCACAGTTACTGCAGTGTGCATGTTAACATTGAAATTTACACCGGTAATACAATCGTGATTATAATCAAAATAATCCGTTTAATTCGATTATTTTAAAAGAATCATGATTATTTCCAACCCTGCTTCAGTGTACTTCCCTTCACTTCTGCTTTTTCCGACACACCCCTTTTAACGATGGCCCACAACTTGCAGAAGGGTTGAGCTCCTACGATAGAAACGTACATTTGGACAGGCCGTACTTAGAGCATTCAAATTCTCCTACAAACACAGTTTACTGTAGAATTTACTAATACTCCAGCATATGCTCACTAAGGGGTTGTACCGTTAGATCAACTGGTTGTAAGAAAGATACCATCAACATTCCACCAAAGGTGGCTATCTCACCTACGTATCAACCTATCAAGAGGCAGCATCCAGCCTCTATGGATCACCAGTCCACCTAACCAGGGAAACCCTAAGTAATTTTCCTTTCTAGGACTACATGGTGCACTGGCACCAAAGACAACCTTATAGCCTACACGTCTAGTAGCAACTGAAACGTGGAACCAAACTGGCCGCATCACAAACTAGCAGCCAACACGGTGAAAACCATGATAACAATACACAGTCTTGATAAACCATATCACAAACCTTCTTTTAAAACTCAAACACAAATGCTAACTACATAGCGCAGACATTCACAAGGGTCGGAGCCGACGTAAAAAGTGGCGAGTTGGAGAAAGCAGAGGTGAGGGGAAGTGAGGAAGTTTAAATTATTCTTTAAAAGTTGCTGATCATTTTTTGTGCCTGTAAAAAAAATTTTTTAATTTTTAATTTTGTATCGCATTTCTGCTATGCAATTTTTCAAAGACAATTCGAGCCCTGGGGGAGGTGACTACAACAGGGATAAATACACTTCCCGCAACAAAAACCAGCACTGAATGCTAAGGTATTCTTGTTTGATGGTGGTGGCTGCAACCTTCACCAATTTCGGTCGCCACTCGCCAAATGGCGACAGAAATTCAACAGTTGGCGACTTCGTTTTTAGCACTACTCACCAAAAGACAGTACCAAACCTGAATGCTCAAATTGCCATTTATCGGAAACCGTTACTGTCGAGAAACAAGCGGTTTGTGTAGTTGTGTACAGAATTACAAAGGGGGGGGGGGGGGGGCACGAGGCTTAAGGGCGCGTCGACAGCCTATTCAACCAAGTGTGCTATACTGTTCTAGCCTCTTTACCTGATTGAAGCATTAGATAACGCACACAATATCAGCATACAGTAGAAGCACACATTCTAAAATTATTTCTACATGGCGAAGACAAAATGGACAACGACGAGTGAATTTTAACGTCTACTAGCCAAATTACCAGAAATAAGTACAACTAAAAAAGGTAACATAAAAAACGAACTCTTAAATTAGACCCCCACCCCCTCAATGGTTGAAGACACCTGGAGAGAAATTTACCTCTCCACGGCTTTAAATTTATTTTTATGAAAATTCACTTTAGCCTAGGTAAATTTTAAGGTGCAAGTTTTATGTCTGACTTGGCAACGCCAGGAATTGTTCGTATGATTTTAAGTTTTTTTTTTGGTGCGAACTATATTTAGGCTAGGTCTAGTAATAAAAACCAACCTAGTACATTCAGAGAATGCCCACTAGTTTCTACAGAATATTCTACGACTACGTCAATGAGAAAGACACAATCGATGGAAGCCAATGCTTTATATTATGCACGAACACCTCATTCGCAAAATCTACATGGAAAAAGTGGGCTAGGCCTATGCCTCATCTTTGCCCAACACAGTTCACACAGTTATTGACCAATATTACTTCTTGGCCTCTTAGTTTTACAACACTTGACTATCGAACACTCACATTTTTGGGAACGAATAATAAAATGATGAATTTGTCTAGCCAAGGAAATTAGCTTTACTCACTCGATCCCGAGGATGTTGATGCAATGCCAAACAGCACTCACTCACAGAGGAAGTGTACCATTTGGCCTAATCACTCGCTGCCCAGCAAATTAGTCATCATTTGTATTAAGGGGTCATCCCCTCTGCTTTAATCTATTTCAGCCTCATTTGCGTCCCTCACGCATCATTTCATCGTTGTCTAAAGCCAAAGGGAGCGTTCATTCCTCCCTCATCTCTCAGCTGAAAGAAATTCAAGGGCGATCCCCCCCTCCACCCAACAACCTTTCGAATTACCTTGCTCGCTTATTTTAAACGTTTCCATCTCAAAGGAATCAACTTACAATCAAATCAGGTGAAGGACTGCTCCAATTTGCAACGTTTGCTTTCTTGTAATTCTTCCCGGCCCACCGCCGCCATCACCCCAAGAAAAACCAACACGGAAATTAAAATGGCGGTCGAGTCACCAGACGATATCACCGATATGGATCAATTTTCTCTAGAGAGTACGTTCCGATGGCCGTGACAGCAACCATAATACATACCTACTGAAGAACTACCAAAGTTTCAGAATAAAACTACATCAAATTAATTAAAAGAAACCAGTCTCTCGAGTTTACATCTTTGATTGGGCTAGAAATAACAAAAAGGTTGAATATGGGTCAGCTGCAAGATGGCTGCATAGACTCATTGATGATTCATCTAAAGTTGTACTTATACATCCATAGTCATAAACTGTTACGCGAAACTTTACACTTCTTGCAGCCATAAACAGAATTACAAACAATGATAATATTATATAACGATGTTTTAATCAACATTTCTAATATATGTTCAAAATAAATCGTAGTTTATTTTAGCCGTTTTTCGATTTTTGCATGCGGGACTACGAAATGGCCGAAACAAAATGGCGGCGTTGTTGTCGCTCCAATCGTACGGAGAACAAGACGACGATGAAGATGAAGAGAAAACGGAGGAATCGTCTGAAACCTGCTTTCATTTACAAACTGATGGGAAAGCAGGAGTTATTGCCAAACTGAAAAATTTGGTCAATTCGGCTCCTGACGTCATAGCGACCAAGGTGGTGACTTTCATTCAACTTGACTAACCCAGTATTGTTTGTATTGCAAAAACAGTTTAAGCTTGTTTACGTTAGTTTCATACAGTTTCGATCCTCTAAAAAGCCTTTGATTATATCAGCACCGTTTGTGCGCCTCTTGCTGATAGGTGGGTTCGTTGATGATATGATTCTGAAACTCGAGTGACGCCGGCGCAGGTCACAAACAAAGCAGCCTGGTGGTAACCGAACCAACTAGGCCGACGACAACAGTAACACTAACAGTACATAGTATCATTCAATTTATATCACCCTTGATTGTTCATTGTTACGGTTAACGATGAAAAGGAAAAACAATGCATTGTTACGTAATTCCGCGTTTATTAGCAGTTTACTAGGACAACCCCCTTATATGGCTGGTTTTATAGATCACTAGCTGTATACACCGGTCTAGCCGGTTCTAGCATACCTGAGCGAAATACTGTAGTGGGCAGTATGGAATGAAAAGGATGCCGACTGCCCCCTGCTTCCTCCTCAGAACTCCCCTGCGGTCTGATTTTCCCCCATCTCTCCCCCAACCCCTTTCCCGTCCCGCACCGCCTCCCCCGTCCCCGACCCGGTTTCCCCTATCCTATTGAGTGGTCTGAATACCCCCATCTCTGTTCCCCCTCCATTTTAACCCGTGCTGATTTGTTTTGTTATGGAAGTAAATGTCTTTTTTTCAATGGAGGACGCAAAATTGTATGTTTCTCTGTTCTGATACCAAGCCCAACAAACCCAACAACAGTTGTGCATGCAGTGATTGTTACTCAACCAACTTTGAAACTCTTCCAAGTCGGCTCTTAAGAGCTAGTTTTTTTAATGCAATATGTGATTGTCGATTGGCCACATCTGTTTGTTTGACATTGTTGGTCGCTCGCCCTCTTTCATTATACACCCTCTTTCATTGTAGTGCATAATAATGATGAATTTGCTTGCCCAACCTAAGCATATTATATATTTATAGATTGTTGTGGTTTCCCGTTTGCATGAAAATACTGATTTTTCGTTAACAGTCGCCCAAGCTTTCATTAGATTTAGAGCTAGGGTTAAGAGACATCGAGGCCTAGATCCCGGTTGCGTGAAAATATTGTGACTGGAAAAAAACATGACGTCATCAGTACTGTGCCTCTTTATTGAAAACACAGTTCGAATCCTTACTTAATACAGGCAATTATGTTTGACAAACATTCAAACACAACACTGCGTACTTCAATATAATAGGGATTATCGAGATTCCCATTGTGGGAACATTCACAAACAAACAAATTTTACGATCTTAGCTGTATAGATTTTCGAGTTGAACATTGTCATCAATCTTAGGACATTCATACTCTTTGAGCAACATGACAGTTTGCAGTGATTATTTCCAGCTCTTCTAGATGTTGCTTTGTTTTTTAGTTTACTACATAGTCGGAATTTACTCATTACAGGTTCCAGATCATGTGCCATAATAATTCTCGTGCAAATGTAGTTAGAGTCCAAATGCTGATGATAAGATAGGGTTTATTTCAGTACTCTTA
>JAHWFP010031800.1:0-14375 GCA_023313725.1 Lithobius niger
TAATAAATACGCCTTTGCATACCGGAAATAAATAATTACGCCTTTATCCACGTGAAATAAATAATAGGCATTGGAGACATTGTAAGGGAGGATTAAACAAACGAAGCTTCAAGAATCAGCAAGAGGGCGAGCGGGCTCATTCTTGCCACGGTAGCCAGTGAGATGTAGGTTCCAGGGGGCACCTTGGTCTCGGGCTATCTCGGGGTAGTGTACGGGATCTGTTCTTCTGGTTTTCTGGTGTTATAATAAGTTAGCCATAAGTTAGATGGGATGTATGGTCACGGACCTTTAGATTCCTGTAATAAATGATTTGAGATTTGAGAAAAAAGGCGAGCGACCGACAATGAAAACGGATATGTGCTCTATCAATTACTTGCGGCCGTCTTGTGGCGGCCGTCTCGTTGCCGTCTCGTTGCCGTCCGTCCTACGCGACAACTCGACTTTATTAATAAAGATAATACTAGGTCGTGTCACTGCTCTATAATAAGAGTTCAGCAGCGACTGGAAAAATATTTTCGTCGGGAGGAATATTTTATCTCATCACCCAAGCAGTGTATCCAAATAACATTGTTACTATGACGACCACATCATGTACAGTGCCTCTCAGCGAAATGCTATCTGCGAAAATACGAAGCAAGTTCTTAAGTAAACAAATTGTTTGTTCTTCATGGACTTCTAGCAAAACTAAATTTTATTCGTGTAAAATATTGGTATTTTGCCTCCTTCAGGGTGGCATCTCCATTAAAAAAAAAGTTTTGGCTCTTAAAAAAGAAGGAAAATAAAATAAAAGTTGCAAGAAGTTGCCAGATTTCTTCTTCGAATAAAAGAAAAAAGAAAGCCATAAAAAGATGGTCTTCTTTAGTGGCCTCCTTAGGCTGCCAGGGAAGTTTGCTCATTTCGCTCGTTATTGAAATCGATGAATCGTCATGGTAACGGAAACGTTGTTCAGAAATGCTTACTGTCCTGGAAAAGAGTAACAAGTAGGTTGTGCGGATTTGTGCCACCTGTTGGCGAACTACTGGAAAGGCTTTGCATAGTTAGCTGCACTCAGAATCGCATATTCAGACTCGTTTGAAACTCCTCTGTATAATTGCCCGCATTGGGCCGACTGAACTCTGCGAAATTGATGATTGACTTCGTGGTTTTTCCGTGTCACCCAGACTGGAGCTGACGAGCTTTCCAAAAATGGACAATGTTCAGAGAAGAAGAGCCAACACTGCAATCTGAGCTTCGAGTGGTTGCTGTAACTATAACGTCAGAGACGCGGGTCTTACTTAAAGGCCGGTTGCCACCAAATTAGCATTGCAGCATCTAGGCCTATCGAGTTCTCTCTCGCAGGAAGCCAAGGAATGCATAAAGCAAAACTTTTAAACGTAACAAACAAGCCACGTGACTCCTTAATTATTAAAGATTAACGATACTGATGTCACTAGTTGGCGCCAGGGGATTTTTTTTATATTTTTCCGTGGCGCCGTCTAGTGACATCAATATCGGTAATCTTTATAGATTGTTTCCAGGTGCACGAGGACGTACCACATTTGTACTCACTAAATAAGAATTCACGTGGCTTGTTAGTTGCGTTTAAAAGTTTTGCACTCCTTTGCTTCTTCCTGCGAGAGAGAACTCGATAGGCCTAGATGCTGCAATGCTAATTTGGTGTCAACCGGCCTTTAAGGAACAGTTTCATTATAGCTTCACCTGGATCGCGTTTGTGATGCCATAATTCCAACACCGCCTACACCGGAAGTAACTTTATCAGTAAAAAAAAGGAGCGTATTGGCTATCCCAGGTGTATACGGCGACGTCCCCCCACCCCACCAGGAGGCGCCATTTAGAAGTTGTGCCTGTTCTAGACGCACCAATGCAATACAACTGAGCTGGTTGAAACGATGAGTCCAACACTCCCTACAAACAGTTTTGTGATTTGTAATCAAACAATATTGTGACTAGTAATCAAAGGGTTTAAAGGGTTCAAAGGGTTTCACGAGCGTTAACCACTCCTGGTCATCTGCCCGAAGCCCTAAGGCCCTATGTAATCACGCTTTTAGAAACAAATTGATTGTACGGAACTGACCTTTCCTTGTTAGGGAGGGACTCTTGACAACTAGGTTGCTACGATTGATTACCATTCCAATCCAAGCCAAGCAGATGCTAGGCTCCTTAATTTGAATTCTACCCTTATTTTCCCCCGAATTTAAACATGAATTACTTGCGGTAAATTCTAACGTTAGGCCGTGCCTTGTAACTTGTGGGTATGCCCAGGCACAAACTATATCAAAGCCTTCTATTAAACTGAACGTAAGTCGTCAATATGGTTCTGCATTGTTTATCATCCAATTTTACGATCTCAGTCCTCCTTTAACAATAGAACACGACAGGCATTGCAACAATGGTTTAGGACTGAGATGCAAAAGAGGAGTGATATCGGATATCACGCCTGCTCTTGGATATCACGCCTGGATATCACCCCTGCTTATGAATTAAAGAACATCATGCTTGCTGCAGATGTTAAAAAGGACGTTACAGCCTCGATTAAAATTAAGAACAGCACTGTAAACCGCTAGTTTTGCTTAAGCAATAAAAAAATGCTTTCGTTTTATTTATTTAATTATTCTTGTAGCACCAAAACATTATGACACTGAACTGTAAAGGTTATTTACGATTTAAAATTACAAATGACGTTACAGTCTTGATTAAAATTTAGAACAGACGTCAGTCTGAACAGTGCAAACTTGGTGGGTAGCTCTCATCCTATCCGACTCCTATTGTCCGATCCTATGCTCTTTCTCTTCCACCCCCCCCCCCCCACCACTCCGCAAAAAATCTTGACACAAACGTCTGTCTCAAGGTTTACATTATTTTTTATTTATTTATTAAATGTGGAGTTTTTCAACTTGAATTAAACCAAGCCAAAATTATTACACATTGAGCATACGTTTATTTATCACTAATCGAGCCCATTAGGCTCTCCGTCCTATAATTACACGTTTATTGTCACGTGCTACAAGAATAATTAAATAAATAAAACGAAAGCATTTTTTTCTTGCTTAAGCAAAACTAGCGGTTTACGGTGCTGTTCTTAATTTTAATCGAGGCTGTAACGTCCTTTTTAACATCTGCAGCAAGTATGATGTTCTTTAATTCATAAACAGGCGTGATATCCAGACGTGATATCTAAGAGCAGGCGTGATATCCGATGTCACTCCTCTTAAGAACTACGGCTAGGTGTGGGTTTCTTACTTACGTAAGTAAGTTAACGAAGGTCTGTTCATTCTCACTTACGGAGTAAAAATACAATCGCTGTCCAAATTTACGTATACCAAATCTTTTCTAAAGTTTTGTTAAACTATTTCACACTTCAAATTAACAACTACTGATTTTGAAAATAAGACAATAAGAATTCTGGGCATAGAAAACGAAGGTATAGGGTTCTAACTTACGTAAGTAAATCTACTACTGCTATCAACTATTACGTATCATTGTTTCCAAAATAATACATTTATTGCAGCTGAAGAAAGACCCAATGGAAATAGTTAAAATTGATTTAAATAAACAAATAAGGCATTTATTGCAGTTATTCAGTTTTAAAAACGGAGTTGGAGCAAAGAACATTCCCGCCAACAATGGCGCTTTACGCTATCACAATAATGGCTCGGTCACTAACAATGCAGATCGTTGTTGTACAAATATGTTCGAATTTTGAATTTATTTACTTGATTTCTACAGACCTGAGAGTCATGCACTCAATATGTTCGACGATGATTCGGCAACAATGCACTAACAGTGTCGCTTCATTGCAACAATGGCTCGTCCACTAAAAATTCAACTCGTCGTTGTATGTACAAATATATTAGACGATGGCGTTCAACAAAAATGCGGTAAAACTTTCGCTTTATTCACCTCGTGGTTTCGCTTTATTCACCTCGTGAAAGTCTTACCTTATTGTTGCCGAACGCCATCGTCTAACTGGTATAACAGTACCAGATTCCGAAAGCACCAATCATCGCACAACGAACGATTATCCAGTTAGCCAACAAAGGTTCACTGCTTTTATTTCTGTGTTGTTACTCAATTCCGAAATGCCCATCACCGTTCATATCGTGGAAACTCAACGCCAAATAGCCCTTTCAAACCACTTTCCCTTAAAAAAAATAAAATTAAGAGAAGTTGTTTGAAGGGGCTGTTCGTCGTTGAGTTTCGGCGGTATGAACGGCGATTGGGCACTTCGGAATCGAGTTACAACCAATAAACACAAGCACAGAACCTTTCACTTTTAGTTTACTGAGCTTACAGGTCACTAAGTAAGGAACACTACAAAAAAAAAGTGTGCCTTTACACAACTTTCTTGTGGCAGCCAGCCACATAATTATTGTGTAACTTTACACAAAATCTGGAAAAATATAGAGTGTGCATTACACAGGATATTCGAGCAAGTAAACATAAGATGAAAGATGCACATGGGACGAGTGCAAAGTCTTCAATTTTTTTTAGTAACAGATATTTTTGCTTCCTCTCCCCCAATAATTCGTTTTGGAAACGCCCATGTGTGTAATGACATCAGAAATATACGTGGAAGGCGTCAAAAATTGCTTTAATTAAAAACATTTTGTTGTAGTATGAAATTACACAAATTAGCCGTGTATAGTGAAAATATTATTCGCTTAAGTTGCTGCTATCGTCAAATTTAACACCAATATCTGTAACGTTACACATCTTTCTTGTGCTATGTCACTGTAATAAGAACATTTTCTGCTATGAACGCTGCTGTCGCTTTATTTCCCAGTATTATGAGTAACGTTGCACGCATTTTACGTGTTATTTCTCTGTAGTGACAATATTTCCCGCTGGGATCGCTGTTGTTCTATCATTTCAAGTCAATTTGTGCAATGTCACACAACGTTGAAGTGCAACGTTTCTGTCTGCCCTCCATTAGCGAAGTCAGTCGTAAAATAGGAGTTTAGCTACACAAATACATTGAGTATTCATATAATTTTTTTACAGTGAATAACAATGCTGCTAACAATGATATCTTTGTCGCATTGTCGACCTTTCTGACCAAAAGAACATCAGCACGATTCATTCTTTGTTGTGTGCGTGCCGTGCTATTGTTGTCGGACTGAGATTGTGATATTGGGTGATAAATAGGTTTCAGCCACTTTCCTGACTCATCTCACTCCTCGGAAAGGTGACTGATAACCTATACTAATTTCTGTGTTGGGGGGGGGGGGGGGTGTCGCCGCATGGGGGCGCGTCGACAGCTAGGTCATGTTTGGGGGTGAACATGATCCATCGAAAGTGCCATAAGGTAACAGTCTCGGTGTGAGGACACAACATATCAGCCCTCCTTTTTGAATAACGCAGGGTAACCAAAGAATGAAACAACGAACGGGGATGGGGCTGATATTCAAAAACGAGGTCTGATATCCAAAACAAGAGGCTGAATGTACATTTAGGCTTAGTTTAGAGGTAAGCTACCGCAATTTTAGCAACAAAATACATTTACATATAGTCGAGTAACTGGTTTTAGCTTAGTTGGAACACTGTGTTGGGACACGAAGTGAAGTGAAGTGAAGTGAAGTGAAGTTTATTGCTCCAAGTGGTCAAAACGTTGTATAAAAAAGTTACGGGTGAAACTATTATACAGTTTACAGCAATCAACAAAGGTCCTGCTTGAGAAAAAACTCGAGCGCGGGGCAATAAACAGATCGATTGTATAACCAAAGTATAAAAATATATACAGCGAAAAAGTATACATAAAAAAGAAGCAGAACGAAAACAGACCCGAATAGAAGTGACAATGTGTTAATAAAATAAACAATTACTGTTTCAATGCACTAAAATAAAAAACTCTATTTCATGGTACTAGTAAGACTTTCAACTTCGTCCTTGGTTAGTAACCATGAACGAAGCTCTTTGCTAAATTTACAATTGTTCGTTTCGTTTCGAATGTCAAAAGGAACCTGGTTATACACTTTAGGAGCAACGTAGGAGAGGACCTTATGAGCAGCCTCAGTCTTTGTTTCTGGAAACATAACCTTTTGCTCATCCACAGCACGTGTGCTATGAAGGCATCCAACTGGCTTAAATCGTCTTTGACTTTGGTACAAGCAAACAATTTTGTGAATATACATACATCTCAGAGGAAGAATATTCAATTCTCGAAACAGTAAATTCTCGAAATATTCAGCTCGAAACGAGCTCCACCATTATTAAATTACGTTTACCATGAGCGAATAAAATACATACACATCAGCCGGACGTGGGCGTGTTCATGCTGTAACTATCGCTTCATCTTCCATCCTTTGTCATAAGGTCATATGGGAGAAAAGCTGTGGGGTTTGTTTCCTGGCACCATTACATTTAATTCAACATCGCCAAAATTTTATTTTACCAAAGTAATGCTAAAATGGAGCCATTTTTTCCGCGACGAACGTGAACGGGCGTTGAGCCAGGAGGAAAGACCCATGATTTGTATTCCAGTCGGCTTTGGCTTGAAGAAGCCATCTTCTTCCTCCCTTCAAGGGATGTCAACGCCGTCTTCCCGCGAAGTTGCCGCATCCCTGGCGTAATTGTAGCACGAGGGATATTTATCATCCCTCGTTATTAGGTTAAAACTTGTACATCGCATTTTTAATGTGGGTTTACGACCAGTCGTTGCACAATTGACCACATGGGATAGCGATCCAGAAGGAAAGATGGAATATGCGGTAATCATGGGCACTCCGTCGAGACCTCCAGGTTCTCCTTTATGCCGCTCCTGGTTTACCAAGTTATCCTAGCAAAGAAAGCTGCAGCTCCCTTATCTTTAGTAAGGGCGGGTTTATGCAACGACGGTTTTTTCGCGCATTAGCTTTTACTTGGTCAATACTAAATCTGCTGGCTGCTTCTCGCCTTTACCGGAGCATGCGGCTTTCAAGTTGTCTATACGTAGTAACCATGGCAACGACGCGGAAGCAGACCATCTCCTCGCGACACGAAGTCGATGCGTGCGGCAAGAGAGTTGATTTATGAAAAGAAAACAATTTGTACTGCAGTACAAGACGGCAGACTGATTTCTGAACCAGCATTCGATGCAAACCAGCATTCGATGATTTGTTTGCGATTCGATAACCCAAAATGCAAGCCATGTTGGATTTTGAATTCTCGCTGCGAGCAGCGATTTATTCCACCGTCGTCTGATCACTGCTAGAAGCGAATCTTTGTACGAGGCAGCAAATGTTGGAAGTAGCGCGAAATGAAGACATTATTGAAGCAATGTTTAAAATTACAGTTGTATTCCTTTTTTATCCGTGTTGTTGTTTATAATATATTTAATTTTTAATGAATTGCCGCATTCGTGCATTAGAAACTGAAAACTAACCTTAAATAAAAATAACGGTTTGACTAGCAAATAGCGTCCGGCGTGCGAGAAAGTCTCGTTGTGTAAACGCGCCTTAAAAGGATTAATCGGAAAACCCGCCTCGAATAGGCGATGAGTCCGATTGCCTCAGAAGTGACGTCATGCTGAAGTATCGGAAAAATCACTGCGGGATTAAGAACAACTCTGATGAGCTTTAGTAACACCGCTGAGCAACTCGGCGAGTATTAGAAAGTGCTCAGAATCAGCCCATATTGCCCTTAATTTTGACAAATTTCCGTGTAGTACGCTATGCAGTGTTTGACGTGTCACGTTATTACCTAGATTTTTCAGTATACTGAAAATTAAAATTCGGAAGTTGCCTAGACTCGAACTAGCATTAGAGCCTCCACATATCTACTCACCACTCGATTAAGGGGCCGTCGTGTCCGTATACTCCGGCACACTCTGGGCGGCGGGTGGGTGGTAGATTTATAGTGACAATTGCGACACAGGGGTGAGGAGCAGTTTACAAAATGTGACGTCACAATCTTACCTCATGTTGTGGGTGTTCACGTCGCCTTAATTTTATGGGCGTATTATTTAGGAAAACTTAATTCTATTTGCACACAGAGAAAAAGTTTAGAATTAAATCCGTGAACTCTTAATAAGAATTTTGAAAAAATACAATAATTTTAAGTATAAGCAAATATAAAGTACTTTGAAATACTACATTGGTGGAGGTGGGGGTGAAGGGTTGATTGCAGAAGTGTGACGTCATTATTAGGGGGTGTTTTAATTGTGTGACATTTGTGACAAAGGGTTGGGTTGGTGTTTTAAAATAGGCCAAAAAGCGTGACGTAATATATGGAATACATAACCGACTGAGCTGTAGCTTTTCATGAAAACCAGGCTTATTAAAAATTCCTATACATTTTAAAGGTGGATGCATTTTGCGTAGTACAAAAATGTGCCGAATAGGGGTCTCTTTTCCCGTCATATGCTGAGTCCGAGCCTTAATAATGTCGAGCACTCATCGTTCCTACGGAGTTCTTTATGTGCTCCTGGTCGACACCGGGTATCAAAGTCTGTGGTTGTCGGTGCAGCTGCACTGCTTGCACTTTCGCTGCACTGGTATGAACCCATAATAATACTAAAAGTTCGTGATTTCAAAACAGTTGCGTCCATGTTATCTTTCAATCAAGAAAGAAGAGTAAAAAAAATACTTCCTTAGTAGGAAAATTCGCGTTTCCGAATTTTTTTAAATTTTTTTATTCCCATTCACCCCCGTATAAAATTTTATGAAAATATTAGAAGGCTAAAATAAGCACATATTTTCTTTGGCTTATCCATAGGGCGACGTATATATTATAGGTTCGTGAAATTTTCCTTTTTGTAAATCAAATGCTACTACCAAGCCAGAAAAAGAGAGTCAACCTAGAGAGAGGTTGGAAAACATCGTCGCAAAATATCTTCAGTAAAATTAGTGAGTTGCACCATACTAACAGCATTGTGATGCATATACTGTGACAAAGTTGGTTGATCCCGCATTTGCGAAGATGGAAGACAGGTTTCGCGCTGTTGAGCCTGCCAACCATACCGTAGTAGATTGCGAACACAACACCATCTAGCGAGCAAAAAACAAGGTTACAACTGTAGAGTTGGTTTGCTTTCGTTGGGATCACTCACTGCGCTAAGGAGAAAAAACTTAAACCGTGAACAGAATAATCACTACTCAGATTCAGAATGATCATCGTAGTTTAGACATACTGCTTTCAGCTAAAGACAAAAAAAAAACAAGGACGCACTAACTCTGCATCAGTCATTCGGCGTGTTGTTTGGTACAGAAATAGTGGAAAAGGATAGAAAATTAATGTCGGATTATCGTATGCAGTTGGAAAGGCAGCATACCAACTGGACACTACTATACACATTCTTAATGCGTGTGGTGCACTGAAAAGTATACATGTTGCACATTTATAAAAAAAAAAAACCCCGTCTCCTAACTTTTGCTACGTCAAATGAGCGACATGGCATCATGTAAGAAACGACCAGATAAGGAGTTCTCATCTGACGCTATTATTTTTGTTACAAAAAAGAAACCCTGAAAGTTTCGTTGCTGTAGGCTACAGCGTTCCGTCCTCTTCTTTCTTCTTCATCAGGCTTTTACACTTTTTAAATCTACGAACACCTTACTTTCCAGTAAATCCAGTTAAATTTATTTTAATTTATTTTACACACAAAAATGTCACACCACAATTTCATGTAGCTACCTTTTGTTTGAGTTTTGCTGCTTAATTTTTGTTAGGTAATGTATATTACTGCAAATCCAGACTTTTTAGAACAATCAAGTTAAAAAATATATATATATATACCCTTCTCCCCCCCCCCCTCCACGCATGCCAATCTTACACGCAATTCAGTGATATTTAAGGCTAAACAAACTCTGACGTCATTCCCAGTTTCCCTCCCCGCCGTCCAAATGTTTTTTTTTTGTGTGTGGTTATAAACTGAACCTTGACCGACGAAAACAGGCCCAACATGATGGCGAAATTTCTGCTCTTCTAACACCTTTCACGAATCTCAACCGGATGAAGGCGTATGCAGATATATACAGAAAGTGTACGGAGATACATACATGAATTAACACACCGTACGTTTTAATGTTGTAGAGATACGAAATGCGACATATTCTCATCGGCTGTTACTACTACTGAGCACCGACTTATTCATTCTAGAGTTGCGCTTTTTAAATCGTGTCTTTTTTTAACACCAAAAATTTTTTTATCCACACTACATATACCTTTGCTAGATGTAGTTCCGTTATAGTTCATAACAGGTGGCGCTGATTATTCCCTCTTCTTTCCCGCCTACCAGACGTACAACGCAGTTTCTCAGCCAACCCAACTTCCCCCCTTACCCCCACGTGATAATTTGGTATTGAGACACATATGTACGCTGACCATCGACGAAAATGTAATTTCTTAAAATGATGCTGTAAATAATTAAATTTTTCTGTAATGCAAATTAGTATTATGCTAAAATGTCGTTTTAATTAATATGAAGAGTCAGAGCGATGACGCCATAAAACCGAACGATCCCGACGTTTTCCGTGAGTTTTCCGAGTAACCTCTAACCAAACCTTGATCCACATTTCCCCAAATTTTTCAACACCGCCACTACCATATTTGCTAAAATTTGCGAAGATCACGCGTGTAACCGTGACGCATAACTCTCCGTGTACTACGGATGACGGTTTTGTGTTGAAAGACCTCGTTAAAGGCTAGCCAAGTTCATACCGCAAAACTTTATTCTCTAGCACATAATACCTTTTGACTAAAAACACAGATGCAAACCTATTTACGTTGCCTTTTGGACTTATATGTCAGACTGCCTGAGCGGGGAATCGAACCCAGAACCTTTGAAACCAAAGGCCGAGGTCCTACCGCTGAGCCATACTGACACGGCCTTTTGATTTCACAAGAGCCTTTGGATTTCCCGTCTTTAATACCTTTTGAGCTTCTACAAATCACCCACACCTCGACTTCGCGTTCCTCGGATCATAACTGAAAAACTGCGTCTGGTTTTTGAGGAGATGTGGCTGACTCGATTCGCTCCAGGCCCCTTTCTTGGCACAACCACACACATTAATTCGACTTGTGACACGTCGAATTAAAAAAAAAAAATTGGCTTCGTTCCTGTACTGACCGTCAGAACAAAATTGAGGGAATTCCTACAAATTTAAACATTATTAGATAATTCACATAATTGCAGTTCAGCAAAAACTACGACGTTCTTCAGAAACACCTGCAAGCAAACGAACGAACGGCTTCTAAAGAGTACTCCTGAACGAATCCGTACTGGCCAGATTCGAAAGAAATTCTGTGGCCCAACGCACTTTCAGTTCCCCCTAACCCTAACTAGGCCGTTCAACTAGACCGGGATGAGAGGGGCATTATTGGAAGACTGCATTGATTGCTATGGAGTATGGGGGAGCCCCGTGCGCTTTCTAGTGGGGTCTGGAATGGAAACTTAAACACACAAAGCGTTTTTTAAATACAACGGGAACATCTGGCTTATTGAACACTTAAAGTTTTCGTATTTGTTAACAATTAAAAAAAAATAGAAATATTCTCCAGGGTTCGTACAGACAGACTAAAAAACCTGTCAAGGACGTTTCAACGACCATCATTATTATTGGCCGATAGAGAGAAGCGAGCGAGGTATAATGCTCGACTGATTTTGGATTTTGGCTTCCTATTTGTGTGTGTGTCTATGTTTGTTTGGGAAACGATATACCGTTCGCAATTTCGTTCCGATTTGGTTGGTGCTGAAAATGCAAAAATTCGAAAGTGAAATTCCTACTGTATATATTCGGAGATATTCGGGAGTTTCGTTGGATGGGCTAAGCCAGTGATAAACGCAAAACTGACATTTTAATCCTAAAATTATTTATTTATTTATTTATTTATTTATAATAACCATTTGTCGTCGGTTTCCACATGGAATTTGACGATATCAATAAACATAAACCATATTGAATACAATAACAAAATACACGCTAGCAACAATTCACCGGGCAGATTGGAAGACAGGAATTTTAACAAATCAACAAGCGGCTACAGCGACTACATAGTCACACCCGGTCTTCTGTACAGTTCGCCACTATATACCAATTGTGAAACGCACACCTTTATCAGGCATTGCAACAGATACCTCAATTATATAATCTAAAAGAAGTAACCATCAGAATTGCCGGTTGAAAATGTGTTAGCTTTTAAGCTTATTTTACATTTTAGGCATAATTGTCAGATTTTAGGCCTAAGTTTTACCTGCAACTTTAATTTCGGAAGTAGCAGCTAACGGAGATTTGGATTGTATAGTAAGCCTATTCATTTTTGTAACACGGTACTCCTCTGGGCACCACGTAATGCGAAACGCTGATGTAGCTTATATACATCAGTGGTAGTGGGGAAGTGACGGGAGAGACGCTGCTGATGATGATAGCAACTTGACGTTGCCGTGGTAACGTGATTTTATGCATAATTTTCATTTTTTCGGCCTAATTTTTTTTGGCCTAATTTTTTTAACGGCCGTCTTAATTTCGTAAGGAGCAGATAGGCCTAATGGAGAATTTGGTTCGACGGTAAGCCTATTCATTCATGCAACAATGCGACGTGATTATTTTAAACGAAGCTATACCACGACCCAAGGCTGTTTACCGTGATGTCATCGTGAGTCAGCCACTCACGAACGAGAATAGCGGCTCTTTGATCGTTTGAGTGGACTAGCCCAGTCACGTGATAGGCGTGTCACGGCAAACAGCCTTGACGCGTGGTATAAAAGCTTTTTGTTTTTACGGCTGCTTGTTTTCCTTAGGATTTCAATTCGACGATCAAATTTTATTATTTAATTTAGTTACGTCCAAGAAGTCTATTAGCTATAAGGAAGTAACGACACTGAATCTAACGTTGTAAACCGTGGTCGTCTCTATCTGGGACCGTTGCGAAGTTGAAAAAGGCGACGGACGGACGGACAAAGTCGTTGCAATAGTCTTCTCAGCCGGTACGGCTGTACAGAAGACTAAAACGAAAAGAGACAGAAAAACACACTTTCCCTTTTAAAACTTTTTCTTCCTGGTTATTAGTTTTTACTTGTCCTATAACGCTAGCTTTAACCTAACTTTAACGCTAACCTATGTGCGGTGACGTCATCACCAGCCTTTTCAGTCAATTTTCACTTCGACCAAAGGTCAGCGAGGAGCGGGGCTTGCCGGCAGGTTACCATAAAGGTAAGCAGTTTGGGACATGCAGAAAATAATTTTATGAGTAAAATGCTGTTTTACTTTCTGTCCGAAAACGTTAACCTGTTAGCTGACTTTTTCCAATAAGAGGTGGTTTGAGCCGCGCCACGAGCGCAAGTAGCAAGAAATTTCCAACACAACACTCACAACTCTTGAATCACCAACCTGCAGTACGGACAGCTCACCTTTGGGGAGTTACACCTTGTGTGCCCAGGCACTATTATTTTCCATGAATGGCTGCTCCAGCCACCACACATGGTCCCAGGGAGGGGAGGACTGTCCACATTCCTCGAGATCTCAACAGTAATGGCCAACAAAAGTAGTACTTTGGCGTCAGGAATGCACAGCCACAATCTCCGTAACAGGGACCAGCAGCAAAGGCACAGGAAGTCAACAAAGTCCGCAGTTCGTGGGCTCTGCTGATATCCTTCGGGCTGTCCAAACAGTCATCCTATGAAACAAGCCTGCCGGATCACGCTGCACAACCACTTGCCCACCTTCGCTGCATTGTGGTGACCCAAATCGAAACAGCCACTGTCAACGGGCACAAAAAGGGGGGTAATGTTTCCCGATTTACGTTGTCTTTCGGTCTTAAATGTCAGAATGCCTGAGTGAGGAACTGAACCCACGACGTTTGGAAACAGAGGCCGAAATCCTACCTCTAAGCCATACTGACACGGCCTTGCTTAGCGGCCTTTGGTTTCAAAGGTGATGGGATTAATTCCGATATTTAAGTCAACGTAAGTAGGTTTGTATTGTATCCATAATTATTTAACACTTCTCGAGCCTATTTGGCTTTTCGTCCTGTTTACATTCTTATATTAAGTGTTGCACATACTATAACATAACTGGGATGATGTAATGTACAGCTTTCATTTTTTTTTTCATTATTCGTTCTTTTGTGATCGATTGCATGTTATTTATCTGTAACTAAGTGCTTCTTGGGGCAATTATTCTTTGTATTCAATTATGTAAATAAGGTGCAGCACGGTTGTAGTACGATATTTAGGATTATGGTTTATTTGAATGGTTTATTTGAAAGCTAATGATTATTTTATATTGATTATTTTAATCTAACTTATGGGCAGTAAATTTTGAGGGAAGGGTGCGTAACGGTCCTTACTAGGTGATCACTAGGAAACATGCTTTGGGCCTATTACAGGTGGAGCAGATTGAAATATCAAGCCTTCAGGAGGTTGCATATGGCTGGTTCGAGTTGTGCTGCTAAGAATGACT
>JAHWFP010031814.1:9099-30515 GCA_023313725.1 Lithobius niger
CCCCCCCCCCCCCTTTTCTGCAAGCGTCCCCCGCCCAACTTTTTTTCAGCCAACATTTTGCTAGTCTGTCTGTAGTCTGCTTGCGTTATAATTAAAGTCTGCTTGTGTTACCATTGTCGAGCGCCACTTTCTGCCTTGGAGCAGTTGGTAGGATGTAGCGAAACAGAGCACACGCTGCCGTGTGCTCTGAGAACGGTAATAAACCGATGTTTGGCCTGTCAATTGGTTTTGGAGTGAATCATTTTTGATTTCAGCAATATTGATTCACATCACAATATTATTACGACTTTTTACCAACCGTTTTTCGCTGCGGAATAGTTGTGAGTAAATGCCGAAATTTCTCCTCCCAGGACCAGAGAATTCCATTAGATTATTTTAAAATGTTGGGTGCCAAATATGTGATGCTGTTTCTTCATTCCAGCTGCTAATGTCACAAATGATTCTTACCAAAACCGATCGACAGGCAAAACATCAGTTTATTACCGTTCACAGAGCCCCAGGAGGTTAATGCTCTCCGTTTCCCTACATCCTACCAGCTGCTCCAAGGCAGAGTGGCTCTCGGCTAGCATGGTGAGCAGCCTCAAAGACGTGCAACCTTACACACCATGCAGTCCTAGTTTATTAGCTTAAATGGTTTATATTTAATGAACCCTGATTTAATTTTTTGTTGGCCCCACCCCGGTCAAAAAATTTACTGTAGAAAAATGTTCCTCTTTTTTTGGCCTAGAGATAATCTCATCCCTGATTTAATTTAGATAACACTGAATGTTTATTGTTGATGGTTGCCTATCTGTAGGTTTTAAAACAAAAAAAATACAAAATGTTGTAGCATTGCAGTAAATTTGAAATTTGCCATTTTGTTTCTTAGGTGAAAAACACAACCATAGCATTCAGACACGACGCAGAAGCTCTTCGGAATGAAAAGGCTGATGATGAAGAAATTATTGCTCTTTCATTTATTACGGCGTTTGTAAAGTTTAAGAAAATTTTATTTTATTTTTCATACAAGTAATGTAAGTTTTTCATTGTGCCATTTTGTAATAAAGTGTGTTTTTTTGTAAATACTTGTTTCTTCTTGGCTTTAAATTTGAATGCAGACAGCTTTTTAACTCGTAGCAGACATTTGAAAATTTAACCAGTCACTGAACCCCTAGAATATTTCTGATTGCACTATGTAAAACAAATCCGTGAATCCTGGTTGGCATAGTCTATCGCTTATATTTGTGTATCGATGGTCTTCAATTCTTAATTGGAAGACGTCAGGCATGTACTTTTAAGTTCAGTTGCAAGTTAATTTCTCAACAGTGTTTAATATCTTATTCGTTTAGACTAATTTTGATATTTTGAGTCAAAATTCCCGAAACCATCTGCCAAGTTTTATTGGTTAGCAAACTTAAATCCACAAACAGGCCACCGTGGACAAATTTTGGGCGTATTTCTACCGTTTTGTAATTTTTGACCGATTTTGACATTCCAATATACCATTTTCACCATCTCGATGAGACCTTTCCATTGGTGAAGTAGCCAGATCAATAGGGTAAAGTACATAAAACTTATTAAGTAAAAACCAATAAACATGTGATAATAACAGATTAGCTGCAGACATTTTTCCCCCCCGACAATAATTGTCGCAGACATTTTCAGAAAGTTCTGCTTCTGGGCAAGACATAGAATACAGGTCAACGACGTCCAATCAGATAACCAAAATATTACATTGTGAACACGACTCCACCCCCTTGCATTTCTTTGCTCTGTGCGTAGCTAAAATGTATGGTCAGTTAAAACATTTCTCAGTAAAGTAGGCTGTTTTGAACATGTAATCCATCCATATTGTGCCACTAAAAATTAAATAAGTAGCTTGTGGCTGCAGGGTTCAGACAAGATGTTGTAAAATGTTGTTGAGCTTACCTTTTAAATTTTATTCCTCAGTCCACAGGTTTTCGTCAATTGTTGGATAGGTTATTAAAACTATCGTAGGATAAAAAAACCTATCAAAAAAAGCTAAAGGAAAAAAAACATAGCTGGTGAAATTCAAGCTAATGTAGAAAAAAAACTTTGTTCTTCAGGCTTATTTGACGCTTTTTTCCCGATGCTTTTTTTACCATTATGTGCACCAGTAAAACTAAAACATTTCACTTCCATTTCGGTAAGTCGGTTGATTAATACAGGTCTTCGGAAAATTATGTTGGTTTTGAAAGCATTTTAAAGTACTTATTTTTTTAATGTGTTCTTGTGCGAACCCTGTGTCTGCTGTGTTTTAAGTCCCAACTATATAATACAATGAAAGTAGGAACAAAATTCATGGAACGACAATTCAAATACTCCTACATATTCAACATAACGAGTAAGTTTTTAGTATTTTTAATTCCATTTTTTAGGCTAGAAAATTGGTTCACATTCTCATTTTTTGAAATTGGAAAAGAAAAAAAAACCATTTAGGTGTTGAGTTTTTTATGGGCCACTTGTATAGTTATTTCAATACAGCAAATCAGTACCCTCACCATCGCAGCCAGCTCTAAACGACGACCATGGATATCTTATGGATATGTTTTTTTATGGGCTATTCCAGATGTCTATTGGGGATCCCAGACACCTCTCAACGACGTCTATGGATATCCGGTGGATGTGATTTTCAAAGAGTAATGCCAATACATCCAATGGATATCCTTGCCACCTCTAAACGACATCCATGGATGTCCTACGGATATGTTTTTTAATTGGCTCTTCCAACCACCTCTGAATGACGTCCACGGATATGGTATGGATGTGATTTTTAAAGAGCAATTCCTTACATCCAATGGATATCCTTGTAACCTCTAAATGACGTCTATGGATATCTTACGGATATGTTTTTAAATGGGCTATTCGAGGTATCCAGTGGATATCCCAGCAACCTCTAAACGACGTCCATGGATGTCCTACGGATATATTTTTTAAGGGCAATTCCCGATATCTAGAGGATATCCCAGCCACCTATGAAGGACGTCCACGGATATCTTATGGATGTGATTTTTAAAGAGTAATTCTTGTACATCCAGTGGATATCCTCGTAAGCTCTAAATTACATCCATGGATATCTTACGGATATGTTTTTTAATGGGCGATTCAAGATATCCAGTGGATATCCTCACGATCTCCAGCCAACGTCAAGCGGATATCCTATGGATGTGCTGAGTAATCCTGTACATCCAATGGATATCCTAGTAAGCTCTAAACGACGTCCATGGATATCTTACGGATATGTTTTTTAATGGACGATTCAAGATATCCAGTGGATATCCTCACGATCTCCAGCCGACGTCAGACGGATATCCTATGGATGTGCTGCATCATGTCCACGACTGGGACATTTGGATGTCCAATAGATATCCATGGGATGTAAATGGATATCTTAGAGATATCCCTTATATCCATGGATGACATCCATTAGATATCCATAGGATGTCTTTGTGCTGTGTGGGTAATAACGCCGTCTAAATTCTAGGATGAGGTAGGAAATTAAAAGTTCTTCAGTGGACTTTCAACATCTTAAAAAAATGGATACAAATTTATATGCTGAATTCGTCTTTTGCTTACTCTGGTGTCAGAAAGAGGTGTAAAGTTGACACACAATTACAAACGCACACAGCTACTAAAAATACTAAAAGAGTGTTTTAGAATATGTTAAAACGAGGGTCTTTAACGTGCGATATAACAATTCTCACAGTCACCATTCTATCTTTCTTCCTTTCCCATTGCCAGCAAGGCCTTGGTGTCGTCCTGGTACAGTTCAGTAGGGACTGTTAAGTAGGTACAATAGGTACAATTCAGTAGTAAAAAAAAGCTTAAGCATTAAAATAGAGAAGTAAATCTTAAAAAAATTGATGCTCTAAAGTAACAGATTGAAGAAAAAAAGACACCAGCGAACTAATATATGCAAAAAATTCCAGTATACCCAAAAAAGAAGTTCTTTTACACTTATTAATGCGACACTGATGGCTTATACGTATTTTTACTGTATTTGTTCCTTGAGCAGTAAGTTATTTTTAAGTTTACTTCCGCATTTAACGCTTAAGCGTTTTTTACTACTAATGTCTGTTATTTAACGTTTAAGAAAGAGATGTAAAGTTAACACGGAATTACAAACGTGCACGGAAAAAAAATAACTAAAAGAGTGTTCTACAATGTTAAAACGTCGATCTTATTTATTTATTTATTTATTACACTTAAGTAGAGCTCAGCCTTTCTGCTATATGTGCCCTCTCTACAGCTAACTTAAAACTACTTACTCTAACAGCAACCCAACCACTAAACAGTATCGTACCCAAGAGCGCCAGCTACGTGGATCTTTAACGGCCCCTTTAACAATTCACATAGACATCATTGCATCTTATTTCCTTGCCCATTGTCAGCCAAGACCTTCGTTTCATCCAGGTTTAGTTCAGTAGGGTTCAGTAGTAAAATATGCTTAAGCGTTAAAATACGGATGTAAGCCTTAAAAAAATAATGCTGTAAGGGAGCAGATTCAAGAAAAAGACCTGTAAGCCATCAGCATCGAACTAATACATGTAAAAGAATATCCAGCATACCCAATAAACAAGCTGGAGATTCTTTTGCATGTATTAGTTTGATGCTGATGGTTTATATGTATTATCTAGATACACGCTAGTGTGTCGCCCCAAGTTAGGCAACAAACATCACATCAATTCAATTGTCGAGGTAGTAATCCATTGTAACGCGACGCCATAGCGTCAGTGTCGTATATCTTGAAGCATAGTTGGGCACATTTCAGGTACTTGGGAAAAATAATAATGCGGTACAAAAGCTTAAATTGCGTTGAAATCAAGAGCAATGACCCACCTGACAAAAATTAAATCGTATAGGAATATTACTTAAGTAGCTTTCAATGCAAAATCTGACACTCAATAACGTTGAAATAAAGGATACAAATTACTACTAGTTACTAGCTAGTCCGCTCATCTCCATGTTAAATCCCATAGGGTAATTATTCATCGATACCGAGATAACGGGAAGGCTTCCAGCTATGAAATTGGACGAATGGGTGCAGTACAATACGAACTGCGTACCTTTTATGGTTTGGAGCCTAGGGGAGTAACGAGGATGGCGTGGGATGGCGCGTAAGTACGAAAATATTGTTCTAACCATTGTTAGTATTGTCGGCATCGTCTCTCATTGGACGGCCAAAGTTCAGATAATAACAACGCGTATACTGACGTGCGTGCCTAGACATACACTAGTGTATCATGATAAATCTAAACAACGTTGCCACAGAAATTGTATTCAGGTCCAATTCACGAAAAAATAAACCAACTGTAAAAACAAAGCAAAATAAACAAAGTCAAAAACTGGTGAAGAGGCCAAGTTGAGAGTGGTGAAGAGGCCACCAAGTTGAGAGTGGTTCGAGCCTTCGAAGGAATGATATCAACACTCCAAAACTAACAAAATAAAACAAATTACAACAAAATTAAAACCAAACCAAAAACCTATAAAGAGGTGACTAAGTTGAGAATGGTTCGGCCTATAGGCAAACGGTAGTAGCAAAGTGTTGAAAACGAATATCTTGTTGATATGGCACTTTCTTACAAATCTGCACGGTAGTGGAGTTGAGTAAATACACAATTAAAAAAAAAAGGAGTGATTTCATATAAAAAACCTAAACTGGTAAAATGGGTGATATCAACACACCAAAACATTCGCCAGCTTAATCGCATTAATCGCACTGAATAATACTTTGGACGTTAAATGAAAACTTGAACATTGCTACCGAAAGTAGCAATGTTCTAGTTTTCATTTAACCTTCGATTTATTAAGCGGTGCGATTAACTTGGCAAATGTTTTGGTGTGTTGATATCACTCCTTTGAAGGGCCGAACCATTCGGAACTTCGTGGCCCCTTTTACCAGTTTTGGTTTTTTATATGATTCTTGCATCTGTTCCTTTAGAAAATTAAGTTTCTTTGTTGCCAAAACATCTTAACCTGATAATTTAGCATTACATTCCTCGAATATGATGTTCCCCTGGAGGTTTCTTCCAGTGCGCAGGCACCTGTTTGCATGTCCCTACTGTGCATGTGCGTGGCAGTACTGCCTTATAAAAGCGAGAGCGCGGACGCTTTCGGCATTCATTTTTCCTCCAGAGGTGTCTCCACGCCACCTCGCGCCGCAGTTCCCCTGTCTTTCGCACGGAAATTTGGATTCTACCCAATGATGGCCGCCACTTCCGAAGCTCCCACTTCGCTCGCCGCTCCCTCTCATGCTCTCCTTCGCCCATGAGCTACTTCTTTCTCCCTCGATGATCGCTGGATCTCCGCCCTTGACCTCGCCGCCGTTGGCCCGATCCCTGCCGCCTCCTTCACTGAAGCACAACTTACAAGCGTTAATGTCTCCACGGACTCTCCCTTGCAACCCGGCCAGCGCACCCCGACGGCTGAGCCTTTGGATCTTACGGCTCTACAAGACGACTTTCAACGGGCGAAAGTCATCTACCGTGAAGCCAAGAAGTACCTTCAACGTGCAACGGCAGCTTCTCGCTCGCCTGCCCGCAACTCTTCTTTGGATTTATCGTCCAACTGCTCCCGAATAGGTAGAAGTGTCTCCCGCAGCAAAGTCCGGAACATCGTCCAGGAAACGGTCCTTGTGATGCAAGACAATCCCATGCCGCCTCCCTCCTGCATGTCTTCCGCCCGACACGCTCATACACAAGCCTGGGTAACCTCCACCTCCAGCCGTGACTCCCGCAAACGGGACTTGACGCCTTCCTCTGGTGCTCTCAAGAAACGCCAGCCGTCTTCTCCCTCTTACCCGCAAGCTTCCCCTGCTGCCGTCCCCGCGGCTGCCACTGATGCTTTGCCGCCTGCCGTTCAACTTTAGTCCGGCAAGAGGAACCACTTCCCGGACGAGGCCGCCAACGACCAGACCTTCTCACTGGCTTCACTTTTAAAGACGGTCGAAGAAACAATTCCCGACTGCTTTCTCTTCAAACCTTTGCAGTCGACTGACGCTCCCATGATAAACCATGGGCTAAAAACTGGCTTTGGCTTTGCCCTCAGAGACAAAGAGTCCAAACCTCGCAACCTACTAGGGCAATCCACCACGCTGTTAACCTGCCTCCTACGGAATGAAGGTTCCCTGCTCGGCAAAGGCGACCCCCTCGTTCTCGACAAGGAACCACCACCACCTCGACCAGGCCGTGAAGGCAGCTTCTTTCGCCCGCTGGGCGATGGCGCCACGAACCCGAACAACTTCGCAACCTAGCCTGAATGCGAGTTCTTAGGCAGTGAAGTAAAGAAGGACTTCGGCACCGCTTTATCGATTCCGAAGAAAGCTGACGTCCCGACTTTCGTCCTGTACGAAAACGACAAGTGCCTACGGCTGTGTCTTCGTGCCGCTTCACAAGCCGACGTTCTCAATACTGCGGTGAATGCCTTGTGCGAGAAATTATCCCCGGACGCAAGTCCCGAAGAACTACGCAATCTTTCGTCCCTAATCACGCAGCTCTTCCAGAAGGCAAGCTTCGCCACGTACCATTCCATCAACTGGGCTACTAGAGCTCTTTTTAACAATACCTTACTCCTCCGGGACATTGCTCTTTCGTCCGCTGCCAACTTGAACGTCTCCATGATGCTCCAGAACCAGCCCATCCACGAGTCGGACACCTCTTCTGTGGTCTCATCCCAACTCTTGCTCCTCACCTAGACATCTCTAGGAAACCCAAACCGCTAAAACAAATCTCTTCCAACTTTCGTCCGGCTCTGAAGAATAAACAGCCCATTCCCCGTCCTCCTCTAGACAATTGGAACAAGACATCGGCTCCCTCTCTGTCTCCTCGTCCCAACGACTTTCATACGAGAAACCCACAGCCCTTTCGGACGGACCAGCCTCGCTCTTGCTCTGGCCAGCGAAACCAGAAGCGAGTGCCACTCCAGACCGTCGAAGCCGCCACTCGTCACCGGGGGCAGAAGCGGCTTTCATAAAAATCAACAATGACGCCTCTCTCCCATCCTGCTTTCCAGTCGGTGCGAGACTACGCCGATTCCTCCCGGCTTGGCTACAATTAACATCAAACACAGAAGTCATTTTCATCATCAAACACGGCTTTTGTCCGGAATTTCTTTCGAAACCCCCGCTCCTGCCGACACGCCATGGAAATTCTCTCCACCAGTAACTCCACTACTTTCGTTCGAAATTTCAGAACTCCTACGGAAAGACGCTATAAGGGAATGCCGCAAGCCAGGCCCGGGTTTCTACAGTTCCATCTTCACCCGACCAAAGAAGTCAGGAGGCTCCCGTCTGATTTTCAACATGAAACCTCTCAACAGATACATCCACAACAACCATTTCAAAATGAAAACTCTCGAATCAATCCGTCTTTCGTTCAAACAAAACGACTGGACAGTCTCGATCGACCTGGAAGACGCTTACCTCCATGTCCCACTCCATCCGGCTACCACGCACCTCTTTCGGTTCATCTACAACCAAAAGGTCTACGAATTTCGCTGTCTTCCCTTCGGCCTGAATGCAGCCCCCAGAATTTTCACAACAGTTCTCAAACCAATTTTGGCAAACCCACACCAAAACGAAATTCAGGCCAACGCCTATTCGGACGACTGGGCCCTCAACAACCCGGACCGTCTCATACTGGAACGAAACAAGCACAAGACCATTTCCCTGTTGAACCGTCTGGGCTTGGGAGTGAACTACTCAAAATCTCGCCTAATACCAGCACAAGTCTTCACCTTTCTCGGAGCCTCTTTCGACCTCCGCACAGCAAGTATTGCCCCCTCCCCGGAACGGATAGAAGACCTTCTTCTCCACGCCCGTCTCTTTCGGTCGAAAACAGGTTTTTCCCCTCGGGAACTAAACTCCCTCATCGGGAAGATGGACGCAATGGCGAACCTCGTCCCCTACGGCTGATGGATGGTAAGGCCGTTTCACCACCAACGCATAGACAACCCTGCAATCAATCAGGACCGTCCGGACAAACAAATCCCCTTCAATCCCGACTTTCCACTGGTCTCCCTCCTTTGGTGGTCAGATCACCAACCTCACGAAGACACAACCTCTTCACGAGCCACATCCGATCTGCTCATCTTTACGGATGCCTCGAGAACGGCTGGGGTGCCCATCTTGGCACTCAAGAAACCTCGGGCCTTTGGCCTCCAACCTGCATGGAACACATCAACTCCCTCGAGCTTCGAGCAATTTTACTCGCCCTGCTTCATTTTCTTCCGAAAATCAGAAACAAGACAATACAAGTCCACTCCGACAACACGACTGCCCTAGCCTATATAAGGAAAGAAGGAGGAACAAAATCCAGATCTCTTTACAGCCTAACGTTAGAAATCTTCAACCTCTGCATACCGCACAACTTCACTCTCGTTCCTCTCCACATCCCAGGCAACAGGAATGTGATTGCCGACTCTCTGTCACGCCAGAAACCACCGACAGGCGAATGGTGCCTCAATAAATCTATTTGCGAATCTCTCTTCACCATTTGGGGCACTCCAATGATAGACCTGTTCGCCACGAGGCACAATGCAAGACTTCCCCTCTACATAAGCCCGATTCCGGTCGAAACAGCAATAGCAGTAGACGCCTTGACGTTTCCATGGCAAAACCTCTTCGCCTACCTCTTCCTCCCCCCCCCCCCCTTCAAGCTTCTTCCACATGTTCTTCTAAAGATCCAAGAAAGCCAGAGCTTGTACCTACTCATAGCCCCTCTCTGGCCATCAGCAGCGTGGTTCCCGCTTCTTCGGGGAACTACTAGTCGACACTCCCAGAAGTCTACCCCCTCAACCAGATCTTCTGTCCCAACAGAAAGGAACAAAGCTACACCCGAATATACTAAACCTCAACCTACATGGGGGCTACTATCATCAAACTCCTAAAAAAGGCTGGAATTCATCGAGAAGAGGCCAAACGCATCGCCTCAAAGGCAACCAGGGATTCCACTAACCGGATGTACGACAGCAACCACCAACAGGTTCAAATGGTTCGTTGGTGTATCACAAAACAAGCTAATCCTATCAAATCCTATCTAATCCTTCCCACCCTTCTGAACTTCTTCAGAGACTTGTTCAACATCGACAAACTCAAAGGCCCTACAATCCTGGTCTATCGATCTGCCCTAAACACCGTCTTCAAAGCCGCCAACAACACGAACCTACTCGAAGACTACCGAATTTCGGCGTTTCTACATTCATACGAAAATGAAAGACCCACCACCAGAAGGTCAATAACAGACTGGGACCTTTCACTCGTCCTCCAGTCCCTAATGAGTGAACCATATGAACCCCGTCAGGACACCTCTCTTTACCTCATGACCCGCAAGACGGTCTTCCTCGTCACTCTTGCAGCCAGCCTACGGTGTTCAGAGATTCAAGCCCTCTCAGCAGGCCCAACATACTGCATCTTCAGCCCCAACTTTTTCTCTGTTACTCTCTACCCAAGATCAACATTCAGAACGAAAACACAAAAACCCTCGGAACCACCGAAACCAATCACTTTCCTGGCTCTATCCACCCTAGTTGTAACGAACCTGAACGCCTTCTTTGCCCAGTCAGAGCCTTGCGCTTCTACCTAGCCAGGACTCGCCATGAAGACATCCGCCGAGGAAGAAACCAACTTTTTCTCCCAATTAATCCTCAAACGGGCGAAACATCAGCAGCCATGGTATCAAGATGGATTAAGAAAACAATCGAAGCAGCCTATGAGAAAACTCCTAATGAGAGCACGAGAGTGACGGCTCACGAAGCGAGAGCTATCTCCACATCATGGGTCCATCACAACGCCAATCCAATAGAAGAAATCCTAGCAGCAGCGTCTTGGCGCCATCAATCGACCTTCACCTCCCACTACCTCAGGGACATGTCAAGAGAAGAATCAGGTCTACACTGGCTGGGACCAATCGTCGCAGCCAGAACTCTAGTCAACCCTCCATTAAGAACTCGGAACACAGAAGCAATCCATCCTTGATGGAAGCAAGCCACCCAGATGGAAGCAAGCCATCCAGAAGGAAGCAAGACCCAAACAACAGCCTTTTTCAGGGCCACCAAATCCTACGAAAGAGGTCCAACTTCCTGTTTTCACCTGTTCTGAACAAAGTGCAAATTTTTCTCTTCCAGACAAAAAGTTTTGGAGGGAACGCCTGCTTGCATCCCGGGCGCTCGTCTGGACGGTGCCCGCCACCAAACTTTGACGAGGTCTACCGATAATGCTAAATTATCAGGTTAAGATGTTTTGGCAACAAAGAAAGAACATTTTGCCGGCCCCCAGCCAGGCCGGCTACAAAAGATTTCTTTGTGTCTAAAACATACTTAACCTACTCCCGCCCTGCCTCCCTTCTCGAGTCACCGCCTGACATATTGAGAGAAAAATGAATGCCAAAAGCGTCAGCGCTCTCGCTTTTATAAGGGAGTGCTGCCTCGCACATGCGCAGTAGGGACATGCAAGCAGGCGCCTGCGCACCGGAAGAAACCGCCAGGGGAACATCACATTCGAGGAATAATGCTAAATTATCAGGTTAAGTATGTTTTAGGCACAAAGAAACCATTTTTAGCCGGCCTGGCTGGGGGCCGGCAAAATGTTCTTTGTTAGTCTGTATCCGTATTTAATGCTTAAGCATTTTTACTACTAATATATGCTATTTTTTCTTTCTTGTCCCATCAAGAATAACAACAGTAACAAGAAAATAGTAATCACAGTAAAATAACTGTTATAAGAGTTATAAGACTTTTTACTACTTACGTTTAAAGCTACAAAATTGACAAATAGATTCAGTGGTTAGTTCTCTTGATGAGAGAAAACGTCCCAACACGAACAACAACTACATCAATCTTCAGTCACATTAAAATAGCATTCAAAAGGCCCTAGTCCGTGTTAATCCCTACATTTTAAGCTATAAAACGTTGCAATCAGTATATTGCACCACGCATTGCGAATTGTTGCAAGGAACGATTGTTGCAGCCCACTTAAAAACAGTTCCCGGACCTTAGGGCCTCGGGCAGATAACCAGGACTGGTTAACGCTCGTTAAACCCTTTTAAAACCTTTGAAAAACAGTTCAACTCCTTTCTGGAATGAGCTTTTACGAAATAAATGCGCCTTTCCATCGTATCAAGCTGCCAATTATTAAGAACCTATCTTCGTTTGGTTTAAAGTTGTCTGGTTTAGTAGACACGGGTTGTTTTTTTTTTTTTTTTAGCTCAAACGCCGACAATGGCACATTCCACGAGACTAAAACTTTGTGGCCGCTTTGGTGCCACAATAATACGCCAAAATATGATCCAAATAGCGGTGTGGCAGATCTGGTAAGTGGCGCCATCTCTTCGAAGACTTTGGAAACAGCATTATAACCCGAACTTGTGGTCCAAGGCCGTCAACAGGCGGCGACGTGGCAGATTTGGTAAGTGGCGCCATCTCTTCGAAGACATTGGAAAAGTGTCCCAACCATAATTTGAAGGCGAATCCCATCAACAGATGGCCCTACAGAGTGGGTACTTGATTGTACAACAGGATGGTGAGGCCGGTGCACTCGGCCGCTGCTGTCTATTTTATATGTAGATTAAAATTGAAAATCGGTTCAACGGTTCGACCTCCAGGTGAGAGAAATATTTCTCTAATTAGAAGAACAAGAATATTATTGTAGCCACATCAAAAAAGCCTTCAAAAGGCTCTTGGCCTTGTTCGTAGCTATGTTTTAAGCTATAAACTGGAAAATCGGATCACTGGTTTGATCTTCAGGTGAGGGCAAAAAGCCCCACCAAGACTACGACAACAACAGAAATGGCCAAAATTCGATTGTTGTCATTAACATTTTTATTGCAGTGAAAAAGTTATGAAACGACTCCTAAATACCATATTTTTATTAGTCTGTGTTAAATTTGGGGGAAACTATCTGGGGTTTCAAAGTTTGGTGTTTTCCCCACAAGAATAACAACAATAAGAATATTAGTCATGTTAAAATAGCGTTGAAAACGTCCTGGTCGTTGCTAATATGTACATTTGAAACTGTAAAAATTGAAAATCGGTTCACTGGCACGATCTCCATGTGTAGGCAAAGAACCCCACCAATAATCAACAAGAAATGTGCCATGCAGAGGAGGCCAAACAGTTCAATTGTTCTCATTAAAATTTTAATGCAATGAACTAGTTCTGACACGACCCCAAATTCCGTAATTTGTTGGTCTGTCAATTCTGGAGGTTAAACTACAGAGTTTCAAAATTTGACGTTTAACATAAAAGTTCGTGCTGAGGCTTACATAAGGACAATCCTTAATAGTTCAAATCTCGTAAAGTATTAAGAAATAAGTTATAAAATCAATATCCTATACACTAGACACACGAGTGTTAAGACGACCTTGGGTAGCATGCAGGAATTAACCAAATATAAATAGTGAAGAAGGCGAGTAAGCATCACAGCTGTTTGGTGTTTAGATATACTTCCTACATGAGTACGTCTTCTGTTGTGACCATTTTTTTTCCCATTTGCTCGTGGTTAGTAAACGGATTGCAGTAACTGCACTACAGTCCTCTGAGTGAGATACAAGTCACAGGTACATTAAAAAATAACAAATTCCCAACACTTCCATTGATTTAAACTTTTGAAAAATGGCTGGTCACTTCGAATAAACAAAGATCATATTACTAACTCGTTTCTGTGCTCATTTCGGCTTTCATCTTGTGAGTTTACAACAATTAAGTTATCAAAAACAAACTTCATTTCATATAATTGTTGTTGCTACTGAAAACTATGAGATAACATTCCAAATATTCTGGATTAATCCTGGAATTGAGAGAAAAGAATCCCGAAATCCCGGGACGGCATATATTTCCCGGGATTGGATGCTGTATTCAAGAAGCAAGTCTTACATTTTAAAAGACATACAAATCTTAAAATATAAAGGCTTGTTGTGAGTCAAGGAGACGGCGTTTCAAGCAGCAAACACTTTCATCAGATATGATGATTGTTATTATAGTAGTGTTGTACTAAATGTATTGTTGTAGTAGTTTTGAAGGACGCTGCTTATAATATGGAAGCGGCTGCTCACTTCTTTAACTGTTTTGGTATGGTGGGAAGCTGTGTTATGGTTTCCCATAAGTGTTGCATTGATGTTCAATGTGACTAAGCTTAATATTGTTCTTTAGTAAGCCCTTTGTATTTTCTGCACCAGTATGTTACACATCTATTTAACGGCTCAGCATACTACCCAACTCAGAAGTGATAGCATCATGCGTCTATTCGATCCTCATGCATCTATTGGCTTCAACTGCGCACATCAGTCGGAATAATGAGTGAATATGTTGACAACCAGCCCCGTGCAGATCAAGATCACCTTATGAGATAAAAACTGAAAAGTATACCTTATTTTCGAGAGTGATTTTCATGTTAAATATTTAGGACCAATCACCTATTTACTTGACATACGCAGTTCGAAAAATGTCCAGTTGATTCCGTGAGACTGCATCAACACATGTTGAGAATGTGGTCAAAAAGCTTAAAATGGAGAAGTGCAAACCAGTGAATACCCTGGTAGCGCCCAGTACACACCTTGCGAAACCAGAACTTTAACCTCACAGAAGCTAGCAGATATGAAGAATGTGCCTTTCGGGCGGCTTGCAGGCAGTTTAACATATGTGATGCTAGCTGCATGTCCCGACATTCATATGTCGTTAATTCGGTGTTGAGCCACTCTGCAAATCTTTGAAATTCTTGGATTTTAGCCACTTTTCAGGAACAAAGAACATTCGTCTTGCATACAACAAAAACTGGTGGCTTTTAGTCTTTTACAGTTTCGGTATCAATGACTGAAGTGTTTTGGGATTCATAAGCTGCTACACACCATGCGACCTCTCAGATCGAAGATTCAGAACCAAATATTTTGATACGGTTTATAATTTTCGCCCAATGACAAGAGAAAATCAAGTCGAAGATATCAGATTAATTTAAGTGCCTATAGAAGACAAATGAGCAGATGTAATGACGAAGAGACTAAGCGTTGCACACACACAATCGCACCTAATACCATATTTGAATATTTTTGGTTGAAATCAGTGCAACGAGGAAAGCTTGAGTCAAGAAGACGGCGTTTCAAGCAACACACCTTGAGACGTTGATTGTTATGATAATAGTGTTGTATGATAATAGTGTGGGTTCCTCTGTCCAGACTCAGGCTTAGGGGCCCTTCTATCGCTGCGTCCGGTTGAGGGTGTGAGGGCTAGGCTGCAAGCGGTTGTCGCCTTTGTTAAGGGAACGGGTGCACGAGTGTAACTTAGGATGTTTCCATGTTCCCCGGTTCTTAATGCCCTTTTCGGCGAAGGAAAGCCCAGCTGAAACAATACGCAACAATGTAAAAACCCATTGTTGCCGGGAAAGCCCGCACTTTCATCTGAAGGCGGGAAAAGTGCGGGCATTCCCTAGGGAATGCCCGGGGTTTGAAAAACAGCTTATTTTAACAAAACAAAACAAAAAAAAACGTTTGAAGTAGCAAAGCACTACATTACAATGTCGTTACATTTACAAAAGATTACGTAATGATTGTAAAATGGTTACAGTTTTTCATCACCAAATGTTTGACCGGGTTTTCATTTGTAACACTCCGGCCTGATTTGCTACGACGTTCAAAATACCGATGATATTTGCTTGCATACCACGGCTACTTTTCTTGTACTGATGTAAGGATTTCAAGTTACGGTGGCCAGTTGTTTGCACAATGAGCTGCTCTTCTACGTTGGGTCGATACAAAGTTGTTGCTGACACGAATGTTGTGATTGCTTAATTAGCCATCCAACTTAGCAATTGGCATCTGTTGCAACATTTTTGATGATGATGCTCGGAACATTTTTACCCACGGGGCGGTTGTAATACAAAATGTATAATTACTGTTTTTCTTTTTGGGGCAAAAATACACAACCTCAGTATTTGCATGTTCGGGCCAATAATTTCGATACAGTCTGTGCACGTTGCCAGGACAACAAGAATGATTGTCGGGAAGAGAAAATATTTTGACTCTCTTTGGTTGCACTTTTATATGTTTTAAATAAATTAGTACAAATTCATGTAAATTATATACAGGAAAGAGGAAAACAAGCCAAACAGCAAAAATAATACACTAGAATTAACGTAGTACAGCAAGCCACCTTTGGAGTGGCATGACCCAGATTCAAACTAGCAACCCAATTCGTCCCTAGATCATATAGCTGTTCGGCTTGTTTTCTTCTTTCCTTTTATATGTTTTAACCCACGTTGATTTATTTTTGAAACGTTTAATATGTATTCAAGGTATTCTCGCCCATTTTCATGTGACCTGCCAAAAGTTTGTTGTCTTTCTGTTACAGTTCTGTCCTGATTTTTGCGACGCAACGCACAAACATGCACATCGAAAAACACAAATACGGAATACGATAAGGCATTTTGATCATCAGTAGCCTACCAAGAATTTTAGTTTCCCGCAACACGTTCAACTATTTTCGAATCCTTACCAATAATGTAAAACAATGGCCCGTTATTTCAAGAACGTAACAATACCACGTTCTTTCAAAGTATAGAACGTCTGCCAACAATAACCGACAATGGGAACGAGCTCTTCGCCGTAATGGGCATTAAGTCGGATAATGACCGAAAACCTTGTGCATTCCTAAACAATGGCCCTCGGGACGCTGCGCGCCCTCGGGCATTGTTTAGGAATGCCCGCGGTTTTCGGTCATTATCCTTTACTTCCGCCATCTGTCTTTCCAGTTCTCCCCTTGGTTGTTGAGAATAGACTATGTGTACTGTGAGTTGTGGCTGTAATGGTTTTTTTTATGTTGTATTTGGATTCCTTTAGATTTGTATGGGGGTATGTGGCTGTGGGCCGAGGCTCCCGAATAAATTAATTAATTCATTCATTCATTCATTGTACTTATATTATACTATAAGGGCTGCATTTAATGAGATCGTATATTAAACATTATTAATGCCACGTTATTACCTTTCATTCCTGTAGAAATTTAAATGCCTATACTTTTTCGTACACACTTGATCAAATGGAATTGAAAAGGGTTACTTCGGTTAATGGTCTTCTGACGTGTTGTCCTACATTCGAACTGTCTATTTAATCAACACATGACCATTATCGTTCATATACCTTTCAAAATGCTCGGTTTTCTGAAGAGACTAGTTGTGCCCGTGCCTCTTTTTTGTAACTGATGTTAAAACTATTGTCCTTGTATTTAATACTATTGTTCATAGTGTAGTAATCCTATCCAATCGGTTGTTTGGATTCCATCTCAACAGTATTTTTTTTTAAAAACCTTCTATATCCACGTTCCATCAGTTTAAACTAGGATTTAAAAAATTGTTGGGAGTCCTCACGTCAGAACTGAAAACGCGACTTTAGCATCAAACTTTACCTGAATTTTCTAACAGACACAACCTGATCCTTTCACGTAAAGCAAGTTGGAAAGCAACTATTTCACAACTACAGTTATGTACGCACTCTTTGTTGTCACTGCCTCCCTCCTTGATGCTATCATGGGCTTTTGTGACCTGTAGGATGAATACTTAAAAACATAAAATACATAAATAAAATGTCTGCCACGGACTTATAACTTCTTGTAGAAAAAAAAAAGATACCTTCCCACTTGATGTAAGGGAATAAAACCTGTGTCAATTTGTTCCATAATGGGCTGGCCTTCATATCGCATTTTTCATTTATACTGTAATTGCTGGAAGTTTTCGTTCTGACCTGCAGAAGAGCTGTAAACAATGATTGCACAGTGGACGCATTTGACCGCAATCGTCCTTTTAACCATTTGTGTCCCATATAATCATCACGTAATCTGCTAAACAAATATGGTGAATCCTTAAAATTTTCTTGGTATTTGTGTTTTGTAAATACCAGTGTAAAACTTATTTTCTAGTTGCCGTTTCGAAAATATAATTACCTGTAAATTTTTGCATTCCTTTCCTGAATGCTTTTCTTCTCTGGAGGGTTTTCAACTATCAAGAGTGTCAGTTGCACAACTCAACTTCGCATGGGCAAGCACAGTCTCTCCTAAAATGGCGTTGTAGCAGGTACTAACAATCTTTTTTCCTCCAGCCGTGAACCTAACAAGTCACTCTCTCTCTTCTTCCCAGCCGTGTTGTTGTGCTGTCGCCGGCAACCCCTCCTGTTTTTCGTGTCCTCGTTTTCAACTTTAGTCGCCGACTAACGCCTAACTTCTCTTCTTCTTTGAATCTCATGCACCCTTTGGAATCTGCCTATTAGACATGCACGGCACTTCCTGTCGCCGTCAGAAGACCATTCTTCGACACTATGTGTTTTCGTTGTCTGGTATTTGCTGCATGGCTCTTTCCATGGCCCTGACTTGAATCCCTGCCTCTTGACTCTCCCAGCGGACCTGTGCTTCTCCTTTTCTATCACTCCATGTTCTTCGTGTCATCGACATGTATCTTCTTGTTTCCGACACAGACTATTTTTGCTTTCGCCCTCATGCCTCTCACTGCATCGATTCCGAATTTTTAGCCTGACCGTTTTCATGCTCCCGACACCTCCACATGCTGACCTTCACCTACCCTCCCGTCTCATTGTTTTGGAGTTTGCTCGACGTTGCCACCGCTTTCTCTCCTGTCAGGCCTTGTTGTCGCCGACTGTTTTTGCTGGCACGTCACCGTTGCTTGCTTCTCGCCGCCACCACGTGACGTCACGACGTTTTCTTCATCTGATCCTGCCAACCCAGAAATATTTTTCCAGCATGCCATGCTCCAATGGTGGGGAAACTGTCTGTCTTGCTCATCTCTCTGTGTGCCCAAGTTGACATTTAGCTGCAGCCTTCCGGCATCTTTTTTTCCGTCCTGCCAATTGTCAATCCAGGTCTCTTCGACAAAGAGGTGGATCTTCACGTTGAACCTTCATAGCCTTAGCAAATGATCTCGCCGCCACTTCTTTGATTGAGCCAGACATCTGCAATGCATTGGCATTGTGTGTCACCATTAAATTTATGACCCTCATACCACATGTCAATTACATCAAACATGCGACCGACATTCTCGCCTTTGCAATATTTGTGTCACAATCACCAAAGAACAATGGATCTTGATCGACATCAAACGCAAAGAAGCTATTCAATGCAAGAAGAAGAGCAAACTCAAACAGATCCGAAAACAAGCAAATTTGCAGTTTGTGCCTCCAACTCCTGGGAACAGCATTCCGAACTTTCTTACTACTGCACCTGTGGGTAAACCCATTCACACATCCTCTCCAGCTGCTTCGGTAATGTCCAGCTCCTCGTCTGTTTCTTCTTCAGCCTCGTCCTCTACCTTGGATTCTTTGTCCTCAGAAACTCATTCCTCCTCCGCCAGCCGGACAAGCTCGTCTTCCCTCAAGCCGTAGCTCGAAAAGGGAAAACAAATGCCGGGCCACCTTATCTAGAATTCGGCGGCCCCATCATTTTCATCCATCTCACAACCTGTCGCCGACACATCCTCCCCGACCACGCAACCAGTCGCCGACACGTCCCCGTCATTCTCACAACCTGTCACTGACATTCCTCCCGTCCCTATTCATTACAGCCCTTCGATGATGATGGTCACCTTACCAGCCGTTCTGACGACAACAGCTGTCATTCTTCCTCCTTCTGTTTCTGCTCTGGACATCAAGTTATCTCATCCACTATCCCCCTGTCCTAGTCTTCAATCAACAGTTCTTGATGAACCACAAGGCCCTTCCCAGGACAAGACTATGCAGACGTTTTCTCTGCACCTTCTGATGGCTTCTCATATTTCTCTGACGTCACCATTCTTCAATCCTTGGCAAAGAAAATACTTTTTCTCTCCCCAGGACATGAGCGACGCCCATCTAAAAACCTCCAAATCATCGCTACTCACATCTCCAATCTCATGTCGAGACTTGACGCTTCCCATCAAACCCACACTGTCAGCAGACTCGAAATCGCTCATCTTCAACAACTTGTGTCTCAAAAACTGAAACTGGATTTAGCCAACTCCAAGTACAAGTTGATTTTCACTTTACACAGCATCGTTAAATATTTTTGACATATTCAACAATGCCTCCTTTCTGCATCTCACAGACCGGCCTATTTCTTCTTGCCCAGGTTTCGTGCCAGCAAGCCTGATTCTCGCCTTCATCCTCATGACTCCAGAATAAGGAAATCCAGACCTCGCCCTGTCTGCACGACAGAAGCCAAGCCCCTTGACCAGCCAGCTCTTTCTGTGTGGGTCTTCTTCAACTACCTTCGGCCTCAGTCACTGTCTCACCGGATTCCTGTCCCTCGTTGCCTACCAATCTTCAACCTGTCATCACTGGCAACCTTCCTTCATCAATCAATTTTCATCCAACAACCCCGGCTCCAGCTGACCGTCCTGGTTGACCAAGATGGTTCTACCGTACCTCACTGAAAACGATCATGTCACCATACAATGGATTCTTGCTATCAATGCTCTTTCAAGCGGAGAGTTTTTGTCTCGTCAGCTTTGGCAATTTGACGACACTAACAGTTTTGTCCCTTCTAATTCCGAAAAGAAAAAACTGGGTAGCACCAAGATACGCAATCTTCCTTGTGCAGGATGTCGTTCCCGTGCTAAGGGATATGTGTTCTTCTTCCACACCAAACCGTAAATTCTCCATCACTCCTTTCTCCTTCTCCACGACCGTTTGGGTGAAAATTGAGTCCTGGTTATCAGCATCCAATTCACTCTCTCCTCACTCATTTGTCTTCATTTGGAACGCCACCAACCCTTCTTTTACTAAGCCACGAAATTCTTCGCCTTACATTCTACCCTGCGCTAGACTTGATTCGTTATACCCAACCATCTTGTCCTATCTGTCTATCAATTTGCGCCTTCTTTGGAACACTTTTGCCCTGCTTCGGACTCATCATGGACTCCTGCTGATTCCTCGCCATTGTGGTCTCCAAACCCAAGGTATCATGTTTTTCTTCTTCACCTGAACTGTTGTTCCAGGAACTGTCTGGTATCATGCTTGTCATGGAACTCCTCACCCGAATTGCAGATAGCCTTTGTGCATTGAAATCTGTGAAGATATAATCTCCTGGGGTACCGAGCTTGCAACCGTTGGTGCCCGACAGGAGTGCTCTCCACCAGTTCTGACGAGGTCTTCTGTAAATGCAAAAATTTACAGGTAAAGTATATTTTCAAAACGGCAACTAGAAACATCAAATTACCGGCCGGCACCGGTTAAATTTGGTGTCTATTGCCTAATGCAAAAATATACATTACCTGAACCCAGTCCGACCTCCCTCTTGAATCACCACCATGACAGCTTAAGAGGAAAATAAGATAGTTGTTACTTGTTACAGTGCCATCACAGGAAGGACTGTGCTTGCACATGCGCAGTTGGGTTGAGCAGCTTGGACGCTCTTAGCAGTTAAAAATCTTCCAGGGAAGAAAAGCATTCAGGAGA
>JAHWFP010031816.1:4003-24242 GCA_023313725.1 Lithobius niger
TCGAATTAAAATCCTAAGGATTTGTGTTAACGCAGCCGTAAAAACAAAAACATTTTCGCTTCGTTTAAAAGTGTCTTGTCACATTGTTGCATGAATGAATAGGCTTACGGTCAAACCAAATTCTCCATTAGGCCTATCTTCTACTTACGAAACTAAAACCGCCGTTAACAAAATTAGGCCTACAAAATCAAAATTAGGTCTAAAATCACGTTACCATGGCAACGTCAAGTTGCTACGAGTCGCTGCTGGCTCTCTCAACAGCGTTTCTGCTGTCCCTTCCCTACTACCACTGATCTATATAGGCTACGTTGCGCATTACGTTGTATCACTGTAACTGTGTGCCCGGAGGCACACCGTATTGCAAAAATGAATAAGCGTACTGTATCCAATCCAAATCTCCGTTAGTTGCTACTTACGACAATTACGCCTAAAATGTAAAATAAGCCTAAAAGCATTTTTAACGGGCAATTCTGACATGGTTACTGCTTTTAGATTATATAATAGAGATAGCTGTTGCAATGCATGATAGAGAAGTGTGCCTCACTATTGGTAGTGACAGAACTGCACAGAAGACCGGATGCGACTAGGTACTCGCTGCAGCCGCTTATTATTTTTTTTATTTTTGGTGTTTCGGCATATCGTTTGTCTCTGACTTCTGTATTTTTCTCTGTTTTGTTTTGGGTATCCTTTGCTTCTTTTAATGCTGGAAAGGTGTGAGTGGACCTAAAAAGTCTTTTCCTGAACCTTTTTCCATCTTGTATGTGGAAATAAATTTTATTTTATTATTATTATTACAGCCAATGAGAATGCTTACCGTTTAGGTAAAACCACGCACTAATAATTTTCATTGGCTGCAGCAACCTGGCCGCGCGGCCAAGTCGCTCAGTGTGCGGGCGGCCTTAGTAGCAGATCAGTTTGGCTTCGGTATTTCTGATGAGCTTCGTGGCAGTGATCACTTTCCCATATTGTTCTTTCCTGGATAAGCCAGACCCATATGTGATGTATATAGGAGGTCTCTTTGTCGCCTAGGTGTTGAGCCAGCAGTTTTGGTTGGCTAAGTGGTGCTCCCGCATGGTAGAGGTGTCAGGAAACAGCCGAGGGCCTCTTGCCCTGTGCGGTGGACTCCAGCCTCCCTTCTGGGTTTCGTTGGCGTGTTTTTTGTCGGAATTTTCTATGAGACACGGTTTATCATGAAGAGAGAAAAAGCGTCTTTTGGTTCCCGCCTGTGAGAACAGATCATCTTAGGCACTAATTGGTGTTCTAGCCTTTTTTTCCCCAGAATTTGTGTGGTGGAGGAGATGTTGTTCCCTATTTTGTGGGAAAGCGCGGGAAATGCTGTTTGACTCTTTCTATTGTATGTGCACGGCGTATCTTGAGTCCTGCAAGTATTTTATGAGCGGCTACGTCTTCCTGGAGAGAGCGACTTTAGTCGATGGCCGCCATTGTTTTTGTAACCATCTTGGATATCAACAAGGCACCCTGCTTCCAAAAACGTACAATCGATTATCTGTGTACGTTCCGCGGCGAACTCAAGATAGGCCGCGGACACTATAGTTATCGTCCCATTGCCCAACTCTTTTGTTCACGGAAACAGTTAAGAAGCCGTTTTAAAGGTCAGTTGAAACAACGCCAGATTGAAACCGTGAGACTTAACCGTATCAAAGTATGCACCCCGAATGAACAAAGGTAAATGTGCCTTATTCCGATCGCCTAACGTAAACTTGGGCTTACCTCCATTCATGATCGTTTTCATCGTGGCGACATGATACTTACCTCACAATCTCCTTGATATGGACCCTGTCCTTTCCGTCATTCCAAATTTCAACTTCACTCTCTCCGTATTTCTGGCACTCTCTCTCTCGTACTAAACTACGCTTACACTTTTTCACGGAAAGGGTTGTTCAACCCTGGAACTCCCTTCCTCAATCTGTTGTTTATGCTCCTTCGCTCAATGCTTTCAAATGACGCACTTGTTGTGTAACTTCTTTGAGGTTTTGGGTGGTTGGGTGGTTCGTGCACCGTCAGAGTGGTCCACAAAAAACTGACGGCCCTAAATTTTCCAAGTCAAACTTTTCTAGTTAGCAATCCTCAGAACCAGGAAAGGACAGAAATCAAATCAATGTATTGTGTCCGCGGCTTATCTTGAGTCCAGCAAGTATTTTGTTTGCGGCTACGTCTTCCTGGAGGGGGTGGCTTTAATCGATGGCCGCCATTGTTTTTGTAACCATCTTGGATATCAACAAGGCACTCTGCTACTGAAAACGTACAATCGATTATCTGTGTTCGTTCTGCGGAGAACTCAAGATAGGCCACGGACACGTTAAACGGGAAGATTTCTGTCCTCTCCTGGTTCTCAGGGGTGTTAACTAGAAAAGTTGGACTTGGAAAATGTAGGGGCGTCAGTTTTTTTGTGGATTACCCTGCACAGTTAAGAGAATAAATTTTTCAATATGGCTTTTATAACAGCACTGAATCAGAATCGTCATTTTCTCTAAGTTGGCTGTGATCAATTTGTAACATTTTTCTTTAATACTCTTGCCCAATGTTGTAAGCAGTTATTGTGATACACAAATACACGTGTACCTGCAAACCAATTGAGGAATTTTGTTACATCCAACGTCGATTGCTCACTCACCGTAAATCCATGACACGGCGATTGCTTCAAAAAATACGGCGAATAGTATTGAATACCCAGCTGCGTATCTGTCCAGGAGCTGAACTACATAAGCACCACCCTGGAAAAAATATTATATTTATCATTTATATCCGATTACATAAAATTATACCCCTTTATCCTACTCTAGCGCCTATAATACCCCACGTCAAGAGAAGACATTCTTTAAAGAAACTAAATTAGCAATAACTTATTAGTAACAAACAAAAGCATTATGGAGCCAACATTGTGAACCACTAATGATCACACGTGAGCAGCAATAATATAAAAGAAAGCAATTCACACCCCGTATTTAGAGTTCGCCTATAGATTCTGCTAAGCAGCAGTCTACCATAATCGTGTTAGCATGGAAAGCCCAAACCCCAATCCAAAGATCCGGACCAAATCCCGGACTCATGATGAAATTGGAACTATTTCCGTCTCACTTGTCATACATTGCAGTTCACAATGTTGTCTCATTATATAGCAAAACATTAAAGCAGCCTTTCTCAAAGACGACAATTTAAGAAAATCTATATATATATAATTACACAAGAGGTCAGGCAGCAGGCACCGGCACCGACACCAACTGATGCAGCGGGTACTATGCGTCTGGTAAGAGGGAAAGCACTGGGGAAAGTTTTTCAGGGCAGCATGCTTCTCGCCTCGAGTCTTATTTATATCCGCCAGCATGACCATTAACATGGCTGGTAGAATATAATAGAAGTGATCATTAGGACGCGAAGACGCGTCCCCGGCCCCCCCCCCCCCCGCGGCGTGATTTGAGTCAAATGATGCGCTGATATTTCCGGCAGCATAAAAATGAACATGAAAGACTTCAATGGAATGGAAGTGACCATTAGAAAGAGGTGCCATTAACAGTGGGGGTTGGGAGATTTTTATCACAGGATGCGCTGATTGAGCGAACGGAAATCAGCGTTTGTTAGCCAGTGTATGCAACAATTTGTAGAAACTTAATTCGATCGATCATGGCCAACTAAATACTAAACGTTTCCTTTCCTCGCAGGGCTAAAGCAGTTCGCAAATGGCTGTTTCTTTTGGTGTTCAGTTTAGCACTAATATGCAGCGCTGCATACATTAACGTTTATCCCTTCCGGACGTAACACGATGGCCGCTTCTCACTGACGGAAAAAAAAAACTTCACGCCCGAAAGTTACTGCAAGCCCGGTAGTTTTTTTTTTAAGCACAAAGCTGCATGCAGATCTTTATAATAATCTTGGTGGGCCGGCTAAAAGGAAGGCTAAAAGGAAAACCACTTCTCTCCTCCTCGCGCCCGCATTGAAAATGCACTCTGCCACTCTACCTGCATGGAAACAGGAGGCAGGCATGAGTGGTCGATCAATCTAACAAGTCGTCGGTTAGAGTGCCAGAAAAATGTCCCGGGAAATGTGTCAGTAAACTTAATTCATGACCGGCCCCGTGCAAAGCACGGGCTTCCTCTAGTAATTATTAAGACACAGCCGTAAAATCCTATTTATTCATTTCGAATGCCAATAAATCGTTGACTGGTAAGGGTTTTTCAGCGAACTGGACGAATACGGCAATCGTATAGAGCTGAGTGCGGCCCTTTTTTCCCCCCGCTGCCCGGTTGGTCGTCTAGCGCTAATGACGTAAGCATAGCGTAGCATTCAGCAAACTGCTGCAAGTGCTGCAATGCTGCGGGCGGAGGCGTACACATTTTTCTTTCGGAGATTCGACTGTTGAGTTATCAGTACCCAAAAATGCACACGACTCTGACTTAAAGGAATATCGAACTGTTTTGGTTTTGCAAATTGTACCGGGAAATGACATTATTTACATAACAGATCTCAACATCAGCTCCATGACAAAATGCAAACGTGAATAATACGATAAATAATTAAAGAAACTGGCTCTGCCGTTTAGAGAAAAAAAAAACATTCGAGCTTGTATCCCCATGGAATTTACAGATATGAAGGCTTTAGAGATATGAAAGGCACACAAATACAAAAAAGAACAGATTACACTCGGGAGAAATACTCTACACGTTTTTATTGAAGTTCAATGCTTTTTTTTTAATTCATAGTTTTGAAGTCGAGACGAGACAATCTGTACTATTACTCGATCCTATTACGCGAGACGAGGTCGAGACAGTCCGTTTGCAAGTCGAGTCGAGGTTAAGATGATTGCAGATGAAGACGAGATCAAGACGAGACGAGAAAAAAATTCAGTTATCTCGACTTTTTAACTTTACTTCAAGGTTTTGGTGAGATAAAGATGATATTCACTTGCGTCAATACGTCTACCCAATTTTCCTTCCCATATAGGCCTTGAGAAGCTAAGCAGATCAATAAATGACAATGGGACATGGGCAAAGTCCCAACAAAACGTGTAGGTCACGCTAATGTGAGAGACTATCAACCTTTTTCAGCACTATCAATTCAGGTCTATTCTCGGCCTCTATACAGATAGCAAGTTTCCTGGTTTGGTTTTCCCCTTTTTGCTACTACGAGGAATAGGACATCTGGTCCAACCTAGCTTCCTACAAGATTCAATAGCCTCTGCCTTTCAATCAGTCAGGCCTAACAGTGCTAGTCTTGAAACCCACTTAGCTCAAAGTACATACTTAAGTGCCAATTCAATAGTCTGAGAATCCCCTCAGAACTGGCAAGCCCTTAAGGTTGAGTATCTTCCAAGTGTGATGTGGAATACCCTTAAGTACCAACTTGGTAGTGCAGTGAAGCTCAGAGGGAAGACCCAGGACGAGCAAGAGCTCCGAGATCGTCGAGGCCGAATTGGTTCCCATATAGAAACACTATCCTGAATAACATTTCAGGCTTTGTTACAGGAAGCTGAAACAATTTTCCTCATTGGCATAGCACTATTACTGGAAAGATACATCCTGGGTAGAAATTCGATTCCAACAATGCAGCAATTACTAATTGCAGCAAATTACTTAGCTACAGGAAGAATCCAACAAATTGTAGGTGACTGTGGGGTTATCCCAGAAAACCGCTTCGCGTTGTGTAGCTAGGGTCGCCAGGATCATTGCTGCTTTATGGGAACGGCACGTTCAATTCGCCGTGGGCAACAAACTCACAGCATTGCAATAGAGATTCTGTAACAAGTAAGAGAACTCATATACAGAGCAAGACTTCCAGATGGTGCAAGTGTCGGACACTTTCACACACATTGGTATCCGTGCAGCCGGCGCAATGAACAGACAGGTATTTCGTAACAGGAAGGTGGCGTTGCCTGGGAATGTACAACGAATATGTACTGAAGACCTCTTTTCACATGTTGAAGCCCGTTATTATGGGTCAGCCCATGATAGTTGTATTTTCATACAGTAACGTCTGTGTGCAGACTTTTAACGTCTGTGGTCATCGTGGCTGAGCGGTGATAGAGCTCAGCCTGGTTGCTGAAGGTTTGCGGATCTGGTCGAACCCCTGGAAAGGGGACCTGGGGTAAGTCCCCGCCAGGACTGCTGGCCAGGGTAGTGTGAGAGGCTACCATGCTCCTTCGAGGCTATGGGAACTATTCTGGCTCATTCTGGACAATCTTTCGGCCCTACGATGATCGGAGGTTTCCCGGATCGATTCCCCGGATTGTTACCTCCCTTTACCAGACATTTCTTCTTCTCTAAAAGTCTGGAAATGTTCAAAATTGAGCCGGTTTAGCCACACAAGCATTAAATTGCTTCGGCTGACTAAAGGCTCAAAAGAAATTAATTGTTAAAAACAAAAAATAAAAAAAATTACAAGGGTTGCTACCGGGCAACAGCGGCTGTCCAATCAGCGTGGTTGCCTGAATCCTGTGCCTTCTTTGGGAGCGCTAAAAACCCTGGGTAGAAGTCTCAGCAGTGCAGATACAGAGGGATGGCCCTCCTTTTTATCTCACGTTTATTATGTGGACTATTTTTGCATCTGCTTCATTGTCATAGAGATTATTTAGTGGCAGGATCTCGTCACTGCACACACCAATCACCTTTTATGTGATGTGGTCAGGTTCGTTTCCTCATCTGCCACCACCTGATTTTAGAACTTTTCGTCAACTTTTTCCCATGGTAGTAAGCGCCATTGCAACAATGTTGTCCCAATATTTCTTTAGCTGTCCTTCGTCAGTTTGATGCAGCATTGGTGCACCGAGGGCAGCATTAAACTCATCAACAATAGTAATCCTTTTTTTTAGTTGTGGCTGCGTCAGTCGCTAATTAGTCCCTTGCATGTGCAACCAGTTCGGCAATGAGGTTGCGCTCTTGGTGTGTAAATTGGTAACGTACGTACGTTCTATTCATTAATTTGGCTATACAGAGCTTGGAAATGTGGTCACAATGACCACTTGCAGTATAGGGTTTGTGCGTCAATGACGACAGAATTGGTACTTATATAAGTGATTAGTTGACACTTAGCTCTGGCGTTCTAGACTAGTCCACGTAACTTGAGCAAATACTTCATTTGCGAGCAAAGTACTTAAGTACATACTTTCTCAAGTGCCACTTGCTGTAAGTTTAAGGGGATGTTCTAGACTACCACTGTTAATCTTCAGATTGCTAAAAAGTAAGAAAGTTTTCGAACTGTTCCGAAACCCACTAGCTCTGTTCAATTCAGATCAGATTTTATTTTATTCGCAAAGCTTGATTTAAAATGTCATATATGAAACGAGGCTTTTAAGATTGTGCTTCAATACTTTAAAGAAAAAAATCAGTTTATTTACGTTGCATCGATAATCCATGCTATTTCCACCCAAATCCAATCCTTAGTGCAGCTCTGAAAGTCGGTAACGCCTTCACCGAGTTTCAGAATGACCGGTTCGTGTATATGAGCGTTATTTTGCGTCAGATGACTTAAGGCTCAACAGAATTACAAAAAAAAAATTAAACATCAGCCAACTCTACCCGTCGATCGTTATTCTTCCCGATTAGTTCCGTCGCAGACACTACGCAAATCGTGCAAACATTTTATTTCCGACAAACATACAAGTAAACAAATAGCATAAACTTTACCTGAGCACAGCTGGCCATGCCTATGACGTAATAGAGAGAAAATAATAAAGCGACGAATATCTCCCGATGCCTACCGATTATCGGGTACTCGTCGCTAACCGCTGTAATTATCGCCTCGGAACCACCAAACTAAAAGAAAGAAAAATATCGCAGTTAGCTGTTACAATAACATCGCGTCCTTAACTATTAAAGGACCATTCATGCGATTAATACCACATAGTATATTACACCATAACTAAAACTGGTAAAAGAGCGTCAGATTTCGCATAGAAAGCCAATCAAAGACGTTCCTGATTCCTGAATGGCTGAATTTTTGTCATGTGGGGCCGTATCTGTATATTTCAACCAAATTACACCTTTGGTGCCCGTCATTATTGTTACACAGAACCCTAAAATAAGTCAAACTCTTGTTCAAGACATCAGACAAATACCCCTAGTGTGTGTGTGCTACGGCACAGATTAAAGAACTCTTCCTCCCACAGATACGACACGCGTAACTCAGCCAGTGCTTCAAAAATGGTCCCTCGTTTCAGCAACGCGTCGGGGTGATGACGTAACACCTCGCACTTTATTCGCCAGATGTCACTAGCAGAGTGAAATTGAAACGCCGAAGAGAAGCTAAATAAATAAAAAAATTAGAAGGTAAAGCATTAAATTATCAAAAAATCAGCCTTTACGATTGGCTTTATTGGAACACACTAGTCTAAGAAAGAAAGAAAAAAAAACTTTCACAACCCGGACTCGAACTCGCGTGATTAACGTAGCTTGTTTGATTTGTTCTGTAAACGTGCTCGCGATCCCACTGCGCATGCCTGCGTATTTATTATGGCGGACTTTCTAATTATACCCAAAGCTCCTCGCGGGCGATCTCTGCGCCTACTGGCGAATCAAGTGCGAAGTATGACTCGGCAGAAAAAAAATGAGGCCTAACTTTGCCGCATAGTGTCGTATCTGTGCGCGGTAGTGTTCTTTAATCTGTGTGCTACGGTTGTAGCAGATTTTCTTTGTTCTTGGAATATCTTTAAGAACTTTAGGAACACAATTTTCTTGTAAAGCTCGGCATTTGCAGGCCAGGACTGGCAGCCCCGGGACCCTAGTGCCATGTTTTAAAGAGGCCCCGCCCAAACACAATCTCGGGAGGGGCGTGAAATTACGCGGATGGGGAGGGGGGAGGAAATGAAAATGTGACCACCAAATTTTCAATGACCCTCTCCATCAAAACCCTGAAATAAATCTCTGGGTCCCACTCAAGGTCCTAAAATAATATGATTCCTCCCCCCCCCCCACAAAAAATACTCTTTCGTATACCTATTTTGACTGTCTGCAGATGATATCCTGCAGCCAAATCGTAAGCAGCAGTCCACCCCGAAAAATTACCACTAGTCGTAAGGAAAATGTGGGTGTTTTCAGAAATTTTGACTAGTCAGTGTCATTTTTGAGGTACAAAAATGTCTTTTCTCTCCCCCCCACCCCCCTCCTCCGCCCCCGGCGATAAATAATTAACGGTCCCTAAGCTATTTTTATGACAGATGTAAAATGATCAGAGAAGGGACCCTGATTTTAAGACCAACCAGGAAATTACAACGAGAAAAAATTCATCAACAACAGAAATTTCACTTTTAACTATAAAATCTAAAAAGGCTCCCTTGTGAATCTACGGGAGGGCCCATGTGCCATTGGCACCCTGACACCATGGCCAGTCCGGGTCTGGGCATTTGTCTTTTGATGCTTTAGAAATTTTGATTATCTTTATATGAATTTCGTACATTTAAGTTAATTGGTGACATCCTATGATGCTCTCTGGTGCGAACACGCTGCCATGTTATTAAACCGGAAAAAAAAAAAACATTTCAACCTAAAGCAAAGCAGGAAACGCACCCCACTAACATTGGACTTGCTAATGAGTGAGTAAGCCAATTTTGCAAATCCAACTTTATCAGTATAATTCTAGCCTATTCGGACGGAACGTCTCTATGTATTGATTTAACAGGGTTTTTGTGCCTGGAATATCTTTAAAAAACGTTCTTTAAAGCTATCTTTATGTGCATTTCTTATAGATTTAAGGTAATCGATGACATCCAATAATGCTCTCTATTGCGTATATGCGGTTGTGTTACCAAACCCACTTTCAAGGTTAAGGTACCTATACCACGCGCCATGGCTGTTTGCTGTGACGTGCATATCACGTGTCTGGGCTAGTCCAATCAGACGGCCAAACACCTTTTGTTCTCGTTCGTCATTGGCTAACTCATGGTGACGTCACGGCAAACAGCCATTGCGCATGGTTGAGACACAATAAAGGCGCTAGGCCAAAAATAAATCAAACTTAAGTAAGATTTTGAAAGCATTCTCAGGGCGCTGACGTCTAAACTCAATTTGTTCATTACCATAGTATACACGAATCAGCGATGGACGAAGTGACCGCCATTTTGCTTCTCTGCTCGCATAATGCGCCACGGCCCACTGGAATTGGCGCCGGCAGGCCGTGGATTTGATTGTACTAAAAGGCCAAGACGACAGAGAGCTACGCTGATAATAGGGTACAAAATATTTATACGGTGCAGACTGCCACCACTGACCTCCACCAGAAGGCCAATGGTCATCATTTTTAGATGCTCCACCTTTCCCACTGATATCGAGAAGGTCAATGGGTGCCATCGGGGGCGAAAAAGTATTTTTGCTCCAAAGGAAGAGAGAAGGGTGTGTTTTATTGACTTTTTTAGTTCGATGCATCATTATTTATGTACAGTTGAGTTGAGTGTTTAGCTTGTTGAGTGGTTTTGGCAGGAAGGAAGTAAGTTAATGATGAGACTCCCCACAGAAGAGGAGGGGGGGGGGAAACTAATGATGATAAAGAGGGTGGGAAAGGGACGGTAAGAAGATCAGCAGGTAGAAGGGAGGGAGAGGGAGAAATAATGGTTGCAGCGGAAATTTTGAAAATGAAAATTTGCACTGTAGAGCATTGACAACGACGTCATATTATACTATATAACTCTATGCTGGAGCCAGTAATTGGGATAGCTACAAGGGGCACTGGAGGGGAAAAAGAAGCGCACCTTACTGAAACCAACGTTGTTATTGTGTACGCGGTTTATCTTGAGTCCTGCAGGTATTTTATGAGCGGCTATGTTTTCCTGGAGGGGGCGGCATTAATCGACGGCCGCCATTGTTTTTGTAACCATCTCGGATATCAACAAGGCACTCTGCTACCAAACCATACAATTGATTATCTGTGTCGTTCGGGGGCGAACTCAAGATAGGCCGCTGACACTATAGAGCGGATTTCTTTGGCCTAAAACGCGTGATTTGTTTTCCGGTTTGTTGGGAGTTACTGAAATGTTTAACAAGTGGAATCTTTTCATTTCCGATTTACAACCTCGCAGCATAAGGGATTGGGAAAAAACAACGTTTATTTTTGGCCTAAGAAAACCCGCCTTCACAGCACTGGCTTGACTGGAAGTGCCGTTGTTTTTACCTCCATTTTAGACTAGTGCCCCTTGTAGCTATCTCTGCAGATGCTAGTTCGTAGCCAATATGGCGTTATCACGTGACGTTAGTTACTAGTAGGAGTTAAATGACGTCTATGGGGACTGCCAGTGGGATTTTTGTAGATTACAACTACGGAAAAATTCAAGCTTTAGGGGAAATATACACCATTTAACGAGTAAAGGATAAAAGGTGGTTAGTAAACTAAAATAAAAGTGAGAGTGAGAGAAGGGTGCAGGAAAATAGAGGGGGATCGTTTATTAAATTGGATCAAAACCAAGGATTAGAACAAGAAAGATTGGACAGCCGACAAGACTGAATGATTTATTTACTTTTTCAATGCAGGCTTCGGGAAGCTAGTTGAATTGTTTCCGCGATTGTTTGCCGTAATACTGGATCTGCTTGCAGCAATGCAGAATCAACTACCCATCAGCTGATACATGCTAACTCTAGACACACACTAATGTATTACCATCAAATAGCAAACATGGAATAAAGCGTAGGCAGAACCTGAACAGACATACGCGTTTCTAACGTTTCGTTTTTTCGCAAACAAAATTGGGTATACAGTGGACATACCGAAGCAATTACAATGAAATGGAAGCGAAAAAAGCCAACAAATTAACTGAACAAAAAACGATTTCGCCGTTAAAAAAAAAAGCATTAGATCTCGTATCCCAATACTCACAGCTGTGAAAGTACACGAACAAAAACCGATTAGAGTTCACTCAAACGCAACGAAGTATAATTTGAACTCCAATTCCAGGGAACAAGGATTGTGACATGACAGTCTCCATACACACGTATTCATGTATATCACTAATCAAACAAACAAAACGGTTGGATACGTCACACAAATAAAATACGCACACAAAATACAACATACACACGCACATGAAACAGAACGAAAATCTAAAACACACATACAAACAGACGCCATATAAACAGCAAAACACCTACAAAGGATGAAAAAGACACACAGGAAACATACTTAAAATATAAAACAACAAACAGAGACAAATATTAAAAAAAAAAAGCCTGTACAACACCCAAATTAAGTGCACAGACATAAACATTAAACATTTCAAACACAAACTGCGTTCACTTTCTGACGTAACCACTGAGAAAAAACAGTCATTGTTCCCTGGAATTGGAGTTCAAATTATAGTTCGTTGCGTATGAGTGAACTCTAATCCGTTTTTATTCGTGTACCTTCACAGCTGTGACCATGGGGATACGAGCTCTAATGCTTTTTTTTAAACGGCGAAACAGTTTTTTTGTTAAGTTAATTATATCTCTTTTCTCTGTTTTATCGCATTATTAGTAGCGTTTAAGATGGTGAGAGTAAAGACTAAGCAATTGAACTGATGGCAGCTATCAAGATTGTACTTATCACGCACCTATCGTGTAGATTTATCGCATGTATGATGATTGTTGCCGATTGTTACGCTGCGGCAATGGCGCATGCGCACATCGTACCCCCCATATTGGTTGCACAAGCTCGGCGAACTCGGCACCCTTTTTCCTCGCTTACTTGGCTGGCAAGCCGCTGACTTTAAAAACGACGGAAAAGTTTCTCAGCGGCAAGCGGCTTGAATTAAAAAAAACGGGAAAGCTTGCCTCGCTTCCAAGGGACTCGCAAGCCGCTGACTTTAAAAACATCCCTAATGTAAAACATTCATTCAGTAGTAATAAATGCTCTTGAAACCATTTTTCCTCTCTCTAATACGAGAGCTCCATATTTGAAAAGATACGATTCCTGTATACAACCAAGTGACCGACTGAAATAGTTCAAGCGTATTTCAACCAGCGAAGTATTAGAAGTGTGTAAACAAAATATTACAACGGATGGAGCCATGAAGTAACGCCGTTCTCATTGTGATGTGATATTCATCATATGTACTAATTGGAATGCGATGCGATGCAATGTTAATCATACATTCCATTCTGCGATGCGATATTCATCATACCCATACCACTCTGAATGCGTGACAATGCGATATTTACCATTCACATTAATCAGAAGATGATGTGACGCGACTTTCATCGTACGTGTCTATCTGAATGTGATGTCATGCGATTTATAGATCGCGCACCACTTTTTCCTGGCATCTGAAGAAACGTTCTTCGGTCAGTTACCTACGCTCATTTGTACTGTGAACAAACCTCCATGGTGAACTCCCGTTTTGCCAGATCCCGTTTCGCCAAATGTAATTTAACACTGTATTTCTTGTTTTTAAAAGGCAAACATTTAACAGAGACAAGCAGTGGTAGAATAAGACCCATTGATTTATTAGCCTTTTGAGAACTGGCAATACAGACGGAAAAACGTGTACTTTAACTATTGTTGAGAATGCTTGGTCGTCACTACGTCAATGCTAAGGTTCTCGTTTATACACGTGATGGTTACCCTTTCCCAAACGGAAATTCCCCTTTTGCAGAATCCCGTTTTGCAGAATCTAAATATTCTTCAAAAATTTTACATTGCAGAAGTTAAAGAGGCGTGCCTAATTGAAAGTAATTTGTGATTAGTTGCGGTTTCTGACGTTATGCGTTTAGCCGCAGCGAGCGCGGCAGCACGAGCGAGGCACGTAATTTGAAACAAATTATTCTGCAAAACGGGTGTTTGTCTATAAATGTCTGACTATTACCATTTTATGAATCTTCGTGCTTAAATGTTTTGAATGTTTCGTTTGCCTAAAATTTCGTGTAATGGTATTTGGCGAAACGGGATTGGTTCCTGAGGCAAAAGCTGTTAATCTGCTTTCTTTTTTGGGAAACGGGATTTGGCGAAACGGGATGTAACCAACTCCATATCCCACCAATGGTGTACATTCTTTCTGTATCCTCATGTATATAGACACCGATTTTTCCGAGTCGTTCTGGATAGCTCCTCAACCATACGCGAGATTTGCCGTAGAAATGATAAAAGAAGTGATCGTTTTATTTCAAAACGTGTGAAATTGTCAGAAATACTGTGTTTTTTTTGTTTAGTATGCAAATATTTTCTGCATTCTTCAGGCCAAAAGAACTTTCACTGTATATTATGGCAACTGAATTTGCATTGTTCAAGTAGTGCTAGGGGCACTAGCTTTATAGAGCGGGCTCCCTTACCGCCGCTACTAAAAATGGTCTTAGCCACCCAATGGAAAACCTCAATACCTCCGAAAGTATTTGAGGTAAGAATTTCATTTTGAACTCTTGAATTTCATGAACCAAATCAGAACAAAATTGTCATGAAATTTCAACCAAATCATAACAAAATTTCGTACATTATCGCTTCCCAAACAGATAAACAGACACACGAAATCCAAATTCAGCCGAGTATTCGACCTTGCTCGCTTCGCTCTGTCCGCCAATAAAATAATTTTCCCAATGCTGTTTACGTTAGCTAGTTCCTAAACTACGAATCCGCTCAACTTCCACCACATCACATAATGGCAGACGGGTAGTGTCACGTCATTTCGTCACACGCGAATCGAACATGCACGTAAAATGGCGGCTGCTCCTAAAGGTGATTTTGCACTTTACGTCCTCAGAACGACTTCTACATCTAACAGAAGTTTTATTTACTCTTGGCGAATTTGACAAAATTTTACGTACACGAAATTTAACACCTTATTTCTATGTAATGGGGATTTAAAAGGCAAACATTTAACAGAGACAAGCAGTGGTAGAATAAGCCCAGTTGATTTATTAGCGTTTTGAAAACTTGCAATGCAGACGGAAAAACGTGTACTTTAAATATTGTTTAGAATGATTGGTCGTCACTACGTCAATGCCAAGGTTCTCGTTTTTAAGAACATTTAGTTATACACGTGATGGTTCCCCTTTCCCAAACGGAAATTCCCGTTTTGCAGAATCCCGTTTCTCAGAAGCAAAACATTCTTCAAAAATTTAACATTGCAGAAGTTGAAGAGGCATGCCTAATTGGAGGTAATTTGTGATTAGTTGCGGTTTCTGATGTTACGTGTTTGGCCGCGGCGAGCGCGGCAGCACGAGCGAGGCACGTACGCTGAACCGTAACCGTGTGCAGGATTTTTAAAGGTAGATTAGTATAGATTTTTCGCACAGTTAGGCCGGGTTTAAGCAACGACAATTTTCTCGCTCACTAGCTTTTACTTGGTTAGTACTAAATCTGCTGGCTGCTTCTCGCCTTTACCGGAGAATACGGCTTTCGAACGTAGTAACCATGGCAACAACGCGGACGCAGAACTTCTCCTCGTGCCTCGCGACACGACGTATGATACGTGCAACATGACAGCGTCGATTTATGACAACAAGAAAACAATTTTTACTGCAGTACTAGACGACGGAACGATTTCTGAATGCCGGCATTCGATGGTTTGCCTTCGATTCGATAACTCCGAAATGGACGCCATGTTGGGTTTTGAATTCTCGCTGCAAGCAGCTATTTATTCTACCGTCGTCTGATCATTGCTAGAAGCTGTTCTTTGAGCGAGAATAGCAAATTTTTGAAATGGCGTGAAATGACAAGAGTGTTGTAGCAATGTTCAAAATGACTGTTGCACTTTGTTTTTTATCCGTGTTGTTGTTTATGATGCGGTTAATTTGTTATTTTTTACCGCATTCATTTTTAGTAGAAACGGGAAACTAATCGTAAATAAATTACGGTTGGCTAGCAAATAGCACTCGGCGAGCGAGAAGGCCCCGTTGCGTAAACGCGCCCTTTAAGTTCGCCTGTCTCGTAATCGAAACCGAATGTGCTGCATTGAAGACAGTGTTGTGGCTCATCTTTTCAGTTACGTCATTGCATCTTGTTTCTTTGTCCATTTGCTTTCGTAGCGCGTTGCTGTGTAGTGTTGATGGTAGTTGCGACGAGCGGTTTTCCGACTTTAGTTTTTCATCAGACAAAGCACCCGCAAATTTGACGAATTTTTGTTGGAAAGCATCAAATTTGGAGTCAGTCGCGAATTTATGCTGGGAGAAATTTGATCACGCATTACATCCATCTTTTGATTGTTTACTAACGTGGGACAGATTTTCGCGCTTCGGAAACTACTGGCGAGCAAATAGGTGAGCGAATCGCACAACCTGTGCATTTTGTTTTAAAACTTGATTATTCCTGAACAACATGTTCGATTTATAATTTTCTTTTATAAAACCACCTCTGCGTGTTCGCTAGCAAAGTACAAAATCTGGTTTAAAGGCACGTAAATCCATCCGGTATGTCGTACGACCCGTTGAGAATAGCGTTTGCAACACTTACACCGGTTAAAGTAATGTCGCAAAACCATCTGGCACGAAAGAAAACAAGCGGCTAGAGCGACTACCTAGTCGCATCCGGTCTTCTGTGCAGTTCTGCCACTACCAATGGTGAGGCGCACACTTCTATAACGCATTGCAACTGCTATCTCTATTATATAATCTAAAAGCAGTAACCATTAGAACTGCCCGTTAAAAATGTATTAGCTTTTAAGCTTATTTTAGATATTAGGCGTATTTGTCAACTTTTAGGTTTAATTCTTACCAGGATCTTCAATTTCATAAGTAGCAGCTAAAGGAGATTTGATTTGTATAGTACCCCTATTCATTTTTGCAACACGTTGCGCCTTCGGGCACACAGTTACTGTGTTAAACGTAACGCACAACGTAGCGTATAAAGATCAGTGGAAAGTGACGGGAGGGACGCTGTTGATGAAGCAAGGACCTACTCGTAGCAACTTGACGTTGCCATGGTAACGTGATTTTAAGCCTAATTTTCATTTTTAGGGCTAATTGTTTTAACTGTAGTTTTTATTTCGTAAGTAGCAGATAGGCCTAATGGAGAATCTGGTTCGATAGTAAGCCCATTCTTTCATGCAACAATGCGACGAGACTATTTTAAATGAAGCTAAATTGCTTTTGGTTTTACGGCTACGTGTTATCCTTAGGATTTCAATTCGACGATGAAATGTTATTATTTAATTTAGTTACGTCGAAGAAGTCTATTAGCTATAAGGAAGTAACGATGTTTTAATTTGCCATGTTATTTAACTAACTTCTCGAACTGAATCTAACGTTGCAAATACTGGTCGTCAATTTCTGGTACCGTTGCGAAGTTGAAAAAGGCAACGGACGGACGGACAAAGTTGTTGCAATAGTCTTCTCAGCCGGTACGGCTGTACAGAAGACTAAAACGAGAAAATGACTGTGTTGGCAACATTCACATACATTTGAACTAATGTCGCAACACTGAGTCATACAGGAAAGCCAACAGAGACGCGTGTGCCTTCAAATCGAGGGGTCCGACAAGCGTGTAAATCATGACACCGTATGATTTACGTGGGGTAAATCATTGGTAAATCAATAAATCAGAAGCAAATCAGTAATCACTGATAAATCAGTAAATCATCCTACATCAGGAAATCACTGTAAATCAGTAAATCAATGTGAATCAGTAAATCACTCGTAAATCACTATAAATCAAAGATAAATCAGTAAGTCAAAGGAAAATCAGTAAATCAAAGATAAATCAGTAAATCAAGGGAAAATCAGTAAATCAGTAAATCAAGAACACTAGTCCAGCCTTTGTCAGTCTATTTACCTGTTGTAATTAACGCACAGTTTATGCCTATCTCCTCCAAAAACGCTGATTTCCTAAAATTCAAAATTACTACGCAAAACTTTACTTGCGACGTGTAGGCCATTTACCGGTACCATGACGGAATTATTGGAGATTTTATTTTTATTGCTGAACTGTCTACAATACTCGAAGCTACAAATTGTCGAGAAGCAATTGTCTTAAGCGACATGAATATTAACCTTAAAGATAGACACAATGTGGCTAATATTTATCTAGACAACTTCTTTGCCAATGGATTTGTTTCATTTATGAATAAATACACTAGAGTTACTGCTTACAGCAAATCCTGCTTAGACCACATTTTTGTTAGATCTAATGATACTGATAAATACAATTCGGCACTGCTCAAGCTTTGTATTGCTGATCACTACGGTGTTGCCTTTAAAATAGAACTGCCCGATTCTAGGAAAACCAGCGATCCGGCTGGAAGTCGGAAAGCTGTTCCTACTATTGACTATGATAAATTCATTGAAAGCCTTAGTAATGTAGATTGGACCTTTGTTTTAAGTGAAACTGATGTAAATATTGCTATGTCTTTATCTGTTGATATTCTTCAAATTGATTTAAAGAATGCTACTTACTGAAAAACAATTTCTGCTAAACAATGCAAGATCAATCCATGGATGACCACTGCTATTTTACAATCAGTTCGGATTAAAGATAAACTCTACAAAACTATGAAAACATATCCGGAAAACCAGAGCCATCGCGATGAATTTGTTAAGTACAGAAACATTCTTAAAAAACTTATTAGTGAAGCAAAGGAGAAGTATTTTTTGGGGCGGATGTCCAACGCCAAAAATGAGTGTCGAAAACAGTGGCAGATCATTAATGAAATAACCCGATCGAAAAGTGTCAGCTCCTTCCCTAATGAACTTGTTGTAAAATGAGCATCAGTTTATTTAGATCTTGCACCCAAAAACTACACCAATCAATTTAATGATATTCGCAAACATTGGGAAGAAAACCAACTTAAACCTGACACTTTGAACAAATTTATTCCAGCTGCATTTGACAAATTTTTTTTCATTGCTCCAATCACAGAAAACGAAATGTGTAATATTATTAATGCTCTAGAGATCGGAAAATGTCCAGGCTTTGATGGTATTACTGCAAAAGTAGTTAAAGCCTCGAAGCGAATCATTGCTCATATTCTTGTTCACCTTTTTAATCTCTCTTTTGAAACTGGCACGTTTCCTCGTGTCCTCAAGCATGCTGTAATCATCCCTGTTTTTAAGAAGGGCTGTTGTAAAGACCCTAATAACTACAGACCCATTGCTTTACTCTCTGTTTTTTCTAAGCTACTAGGAAAAAAACTATGAAAAACAGGCTTGAGGGGTTCTTAGAAAAAGCATAATCTACTGCATTGCAACCAATATGGTTTTCGAAAAAATAGAAGCACTGAAGATGTTATCTCGAACCTTCTCGGCCAAATTTATACAGCACTAGACACTAACAACGTTGTCTTCGGGATTTTTCTTGACCTATAATGAAAGCTTCTGACACGGTCAATCACGAACGTTTAGTAAAAAAGCTCGACCTTTATGGAATCAGGGGGCTTTCAAATAAGTGGCTCAGGGACTATCTATCAAATAGAACCCATGTTACTAAAATAGATGGCCACCTCAGTGATAGTGCTTACGTCACTACGGGAGTACCTCAAGGCTCCGTCTTGGGGCCTCTATTTTTTCTAATTTACATTAATGACATTTATTACTTGAACACTTCCTCGAACATTATTTCATTTGCTGACGATACGGCTCTACTTAACGTTTGTAACAACAAAGGAAACAATGCTAATGCTGGTATTGAACACGATTTAATATTAATCAGCGATTGGTTTACTGAAAATCTTTTAACACTGAACGTCACTAAAAGTTATTTTTTTACAGTTCTCACTTACAAAAACTAACGAACTTGACAATACCACTCTGACATTGCATAAATGCAATCGATACCTGCCGAGATGTGACTGCCCACAGATCAGTAAAACAAACGAAGTTAAATACCTTGGGGTTACTTTAGACAGCAATCTAAACTGGAAGAGCCAGATTAGTGCTATTACTACTAGGTTGCGTGCACTTTTATGTAAGATGTATTATATTAGAAAACTTGTCTCAGTCAAAATGCTCAAATGGTTTATTACGCTTTGGGTCAGTCTATCTTGCAGTATTCACTCATCTGTTGGGGGTGGAACTTACATGAATGCTGTTGATCCAGTCATCAAGCTTCAAAACAAAATAGTTAGAGCGATGACATTTAAAAAGCAACGGGACCACTCTTTCCCAATTTATCAACAGCTCAATATTCTGCCCATTCGCCACCTTTATGTGTTCAGAACTTTGTTAGATTTTAGAAAAAACGGAGCTCACCTTTCCACTCGCCTTATCACGAATTATCACACTAGGAATGAATCACTTTTTGACGTTATGTAACCAAAAGTATGTAAAGAACGACTACACAAAAGTAAGTTATATCTTGGCAGCAAATTTCACAATAACCTGCCTGTTAACATTACAGAAATTAATAA